>JANHMN010000024.1:9965388-10006891 GCA_030674055.1 Rhabdomys pumilio | reverse complement strand
GGCATTGCTGTGATAGGCCTGACCATGCTTTTGTTTAGAGGTATGAGGATTTTGGAATTTTGATTAGAAAAGCAGTTGAATGCTTTAGGTGGGGCTTAATGGGCCATACTAGTAGGAATATGGAAGACACCAGTGCTGAGGGTGATTTGAATGGTGGGGGCCTGGCTCGAGAAGTTTCAGAGAGGAAGAATTGGCCTAGAGACTGTTCTGATATTCTGATGAAGAATGTGGCTGCTTTTCACCCTTGTTCAAAAAATCTGTCTGAGGCTAAATTGAAGAGTTATGGATGAACGATATGGCAGAAGAGGTTTCCAGACAGCCTAGTATTGACTGTGCTGCTTGCTTATTAGTGGCCACAATTATACAGATCTATAATGAAAAGGAACAAACTGAACAAGGAAAAACACAACATGTACAGTTTGTGGGGAAAAAGGAAGAGTCATGGTGTCAAATCTAGGGTTCAAGGAGATCAAAAGCTTAAAGAAAAACCTGATAATAAATGGAATAAAGGAATTGGTGACCTCAGGGCAAGACCCCAGCCAACCAAGCTTCCAACTTGTGAAAAGGAATTAAAGATAAGTTTATGGTTGGGCATGGTGGCACAAACCTTCAATCCCAGGACTTGGGATTCAGAGACAGGAGAATCTCCTTCAAGTTTGGGGTCAATATGATCCACAGAGCAAGTGCCAGGACAGCCAAACTTAACCAATGAAGGAAACCACTAAAATCAGAAGGTTGGTGCAGACATAAGTGAACAAGGGGTCATATTGCAGTCCTAGCAAGCAGCAGAACTTGGCAGTTTTGGCCAAGTGGCTCTGGCTTTAGAGTCAAGGATACGAGAGAGGGTTACAGAAGCTCTCACGGTCATAGTGGGTCTTCACAGCAATACAAACCCTAACCAAGACACTAGAACCCCACTCCCTACCCTTAAAGATGAAAGAGAAAAGCTCTAGTAGAAATCATTCATGAAATTTGTGATTAAAAATGATCTTTAATGAGTAAATATTTATGTGATCTGTTATATAATAAATACTTAATGTTCTTTATGGTGTTGCTTTATTGAAATAGTTTTATTCATTTTTTATTCAAATAGTTTTATACTGAATGAAGTAATTTGGAAAAGTCATAAGTCTTACAAAGTTATGTAACATATATCATACCAATCACATATTTTTCAATGGCTCATGCCAAGTGGATTATTTGCAATTTAAAAGTGAATTCCATTTCTAAAAACAGAAAAGGTATAACTGAATCTTGTTCCATGCAAACAATCTACAATCATGTCCCATGCAAAAGTAATACATTAGCTCAGTAGTTGACCATAGTTTTAAATATGACAAAAAAGGTTTAAAACTCTAAATTGTCATTGTTTACAAAATATTGGCAAATTAGTGCTAAAGTGCCTGGTGATATTGTGCAATCTTCTGTTTAAAAATAAACAGTGGAAATAATTGTAGAAACCTCTGGGTTTAGAAAAGCTTGTTGGTCGCTCTTCACATCCTACTAAAAAAGCAGGCGGTCTTTGCATATTAATCACTCTGTGAAAGGAAGCTCGCTTTATTTGCATTGTGTGAGCATTAAGAAGTCCAATAGTACGCCTGAGGAAAAAAAATGGGGGGATTGTAATTGTTGTTCTCAAAAGAGTTTTTATTCCATTCAAGTGGAAAGGCTGAATGCTGGAGAATTAGTGCACTGTTTGCTGGAAGAAGAGTCCCTTTTGGCTGCTGTGCTTTATGTGGTATAGTCCCGGTGTGCCAGCATCCAGGACGCTGGGGTGGAGACCAAAGGGACTCATGGGTCCATGATGCAGTTTTTCTTTTTTAGATGGCTGTACTTCTGTAAGCATTTTCTCCTTACACATCTGCAAAGGGAATGAAAATTTGGCAATGTGCACAATATTGGAGACGCCAGGAGAACCGAACAGGAACCGAGAAGTGGGAACCTTAAGTGGCTGCCGTTGGAGGGAGGGGAGACACAATATGAAATTAAGTAAATTATGTGTGAGTATTTCTGTAGAAAATGTGATCCGTTTAATGTCTTGCAGATGTAATTTGCTCCCCAAATTGATTTTAAATGATATATTTGAAATTCTCTTAATAACGATAGCATCATTCTCACATCATTGTGTTTTAGGACTCATTGGCTAAGCGTAAACATCGAGAATAAACAGAAATGTTCTTGATGGCAATGCAGGCATCCTTTAAGGTCCCATAGGCAAGCGATTTTAACACTTTTCTCCCTCTCTGTACAGCGCACCTCCAGGAATCCCTTGGGTGTTCTAACTTGTTCTAGCTGACAACAGTTCTTAGCCACTGTGGATTCTGAAGCCCATCATGTGCACTGTGTATGTCAGATGTTTAATATCCTGGATGTGGTTTTAGGGCTTTTAGATTTGCATAGACCATGACATTTCCAATCAATTTAAATTTTAGAAATGGGTGTGTTATGACCTGTGTACGTATATCTTGACAAAAATTTTGTATGTGATCACAGAGACAAAGCTCGTTGTTCTGAATGGTTTTGTGAGCTAGCAGAGGGTAGTTAACAGACTCCAAGGTCATATGCATGTTTTACCAAAAACTCTGCTTAGGCATAGGTGACGACTACCCATGAAGCTCCTTGTGATTATCTTCTTTCAGACTGGGCCACTTGGGTTATTTGAGAGCCATAGCACATCCCTTGGTGATGCCATTTCTATTTGATTTGAATTGTTTTCTGTGATACCATCCCCATGGCAATTCTGTTTAATTTGGGTGTATATGGAATGCTTCACAGACATTTTGACTGTGTTTAGATTGTTCTGTAGGAATATGAAAAAGCAGGGGTATAGAAACTCAGATGGTCCAGGAAAAACATACTTTATACTTACAGTTCAAAAAGATTATGATGGGTTTCATTATAAATTTGTTTTCAAATAAATACCTAACTGATGTCATTCCCCTATAGTTTTTGTTACTGATATCACAGAAGTCATATTGCAACAAATTTAGTTGTGGATCTAATTAATTTTTATCTTCAATTTATAAATCTGGAATAATATTCATTCTACAATATAAAATGAGTTTGCCTTTGGTAGTAACAGAAGAGAGGGTTTTATAAAATAGGAACAAAAAATCAGAATCATATAAAAAAAGATGATCGGTTGACAATGAATTCTTCAGGTTACTAGAAGGGATTTTGCTATGATTCTGTGTCACAGAGACTGGGATCTCCCATTTTCTGGAAACCTGAGTCTGTTCCAGGAGTCTGCCTTCTCTACCTTCTTATTTGGACTATGTAGAACTAAGCATGAGTGAGTTCATGTTGGTTTGGTTTGATGTGTTGTTATGTAGCGAAGAAATTCAATCCAAGATGGTAGTATCCCATGACTTTTGTTTAATGGACATAGTTTATATAGTTTATAGTTACTAATTTAAATTTGAAACTTTAAAAAAAATGTAGGGTGGGCCTGAGAACTTAACTTGATGATAGAGCAGTTGGACCTTGGATTCCATTCCATTACCATATATAAGTATAGATTTAGATACTTATAAATTATATATATGTGTGTATAATGCGTCACATATTTTAAAGCTTGTATATTTTTCATATGAAAAATGTATGTAACAGGCTGTTATGAAAGAGTGTGTGGCCATTTCCACATTCATGTAAAATTTTTGACAGAATGGAATGCCTTTCATGATTTAAAACAGGAACCAAAGTGGAAATAGAAAGTACCTAAGCAGAGCATGCCTGCAAAGCTCAGAGTCCCCATCTAAATGACCAAAGGTCAAAGTCCAGAAGATGCTTCGTCTAAGCCATAAGGACACAGTGAACTAAATCCATGAGAGATACGACTTCACATCCTCTAGGACTGCAATAATCAAAAAAAGATTACAACCTTGAACAACAGTGTGGGAACATTAAGACCTTCAGACACTCCTGCTTGGGAAGAAGGTGGTATGCCTCTTTGGAAATCTATCTGAAGTCATGAAACAGAGTTACTATGTGAGCCACTAGCTTCTTTCTCTTTGAGATTAAAACATGTTCATGTAAAAACTTACCCAGTAACCATAATGCACCATTATTAACCATAATCAGAAATATAAACAACCTAAATGTACTTCAATTCATGAATGTGGAACAGCTACACAGTGGAACATCATTTGGTCATAAAAAGGAATGAAGTAATGATTCGTGTCTCAACCTTGATGAGTCTTGGTTCTTCATTGTCATCATGTAAGACCATTAATTGCATTAGCATTTATTTGCTGATAGCTTTGAAGGTTTATTCTCATCCCAGTACTTATTAATCCATACACATAATTCTTAATAATGTTCAGCTTATGTGCATGACATCTTTATGGTTATAGTTAAGATAATTTTATTTATATTTATGGACTACAAGCATTGCTATGATGACTCTTGGCACACACACAAAAATAACCACTACTTCAAAATATAGTCGTCTTCTAGAAGAAGGAAAACATGTTTTTTATCAACACTTTTGACTTGGGTATTTTTCATGGTTCTTCTGTGGAGTAGTTAGAGTATCAGAATGTACAGGAGAATCAGTGGTTTTCATAATTTGAATATCTTTAGTGTGTGTACTCAGGCCTCACACATTCTATACAAGCACATTGCCACTCTGCCTTATTCCCACCCCTCTCTCACCTTTTATTTTGAGACTCAGGCTAACCTGACTCACTCTGAAATTCAAGCAAGCCTTAAACCTGGGATCTTCCTACTTCAGTCTCCTGAGTAGCTGGGATTGCAGGATTTATTCTGTTGTCTGCCTCTGCCAAGATATGTTATCTCCTCATTGAAGTCTAAAACCAATGAATATGCCTGATTGTAGACTGTGTTCTCCAAATCTGTGTCCACATAATGCTTTTTTTTTCCTTATAAATTGTTTCTTATACCTTACTCACAAGCTAATGGCTTCATGGTAGAGTTATGTCATGGGCATTGGTTATTAATATTGTCTCCCCACCTCTGGTTCTTACACACTTTAAAGTTCAATTCTTACAAGGCAAACCAAAAATGGAAGAATAAATTTCCCAGGATTTGACAGTCATTTTTGATTCACAAGAGGAAAGTGTTCATTTGTTTTTAGTCTCATTCATCCTAAATGTGAACACAATACATGTGGGTTACATTTTTATAGGAAGGCTGAGATACATTAAGGATGTTTTTCTTGGCATGTGAAACAAATTCAGTGATCTGAATAAACTATTAATTAGCTGATACTGGAGTGGTGACTATGAAAATGGTTAAACACATTGTGGGTGGCAATCTTTGGGCTTGACAAACCCTGGGTTGCTCTTCAGGTAGAACTGTTGTTTCTCTCAAATAGGAAGAGCATGTCCTTCTTGGCCATGAGCTAACTAAGCACACTCTAGGTAAATCATTCTCAGATTTTCTTCTGCCAGAAAGCTTTCGAAAACCCGTTTATCTTGCTATTGTTACTCTCAGAATCCTCTGAGGATCCAGAAAGAAGATCTTTAACCCTGGAGAATTAAGGAATTTGATGGCTCTTTTGAAACTTCATCTTACTGAACTTGCTTCTTTAAAACAACCATTGCAAGTATCTCAGATAAAAATCTGTCTTGAAAAACAAGACTTGTTAGATGTACAGATGGAGATGAAAGATTATTCTCTAATGAAATTAGTCGACTCCCACTGGCTGACTCTCTTCTTTTAGAGTGGTTTAATGTTTGTTAAAGAGAACAGTGAGGTTTTATGTCTTTTTAGAGATACTTATTTTATGATGTAGACTACTCAAAGCCTGTAATAAGGTCTCCCAGCAAACATTTTTTTTAACTTTTGATTGGGTATTGGGTTGAATTTCTCTGTTGAAATACTTTATGTAGTAGATGACTCTCTTGAGACTCAACATAATGAAAAGTCCTAATATCTTCTACAATGGTTAGCAAACTTGGAAATAGATTCTCAGGCCAGTGCCAAGCCAACTCTTTCTCATTGGAAGGATCTTACTAGTAGCTTTCATTCCTCAACTCTGTGTTTGTTTGTTTGTATTTTGTTTTTTTGTTTGTTTGTTTTTGGCTTGTTTATCTCCTTTGAGGAATTTGAAGGAGGTAAGGTTGTTACTGAATTGAGTTTAAAGAAAGGATGCCAGCTAGTAAAGTATGTGCATCCATGGGTCAGTAGGAACTGATGCCTTTGGAAGGTAAACTGCAGGTGCCCCTGCCACTAGCTGGGGAAGTGATGAAGTCAGAGGAAGCCTGGGTCCTGGGAATAACTTGATGGGAGCATGTTTTGGAAAGCTAGATATAGTGCCTTTCTCTGAGACGTTCGGTGAGACTAAAGTCTGGGAGCAGAACTGTGGCAGAAGCTGTGGAGGTAATAAGATTGAATTGAACTCTGATTGTGAGGACTGAAGGGCTTAAGAAGCACTGTAGGGCTGGGAGAGGCTCAAAAGCTGAAGGTTCTTTCTGCAGAGCCTGAGGACCTTCATGGCTGTGGAACCCACATGGCAGAAGGAGAGACTCCCTCAAGATCTTTTCTGTTCTCCTCAAGAGGCCCCAAACGGGGAGATTGTTGAGCTTGGTGTTGGTTTGGATGGATGTGGAGCAGAATGAACAACAGACATGATTTACAGTTCAGACCAGGGTCTCAGGAAGAATGAATATCACTGGACACAGAAATGGGAACAAGGGAGAAAGGAAATTTTTAATTTTTTTGAAAAACCATAGCTTGGCCCAGCGGAAGGTGACCTTGAGGTTAAAGTGAATTGCACAGAATGAACAGCCCAGTAGACATCTGGAGACATAATTACAGTTCTTAGGAGTCTAAGTTAGAGGAAGGACTGCAATAATTAAGCAGGAGATTGCTCTCAGAGGGCAAGTCCATTTGGATGGAGCAGTGGAAAGAACCAACTACAGACCTTGTCCCAGTATTCACATTCTGGAGATGGACACTTCTTAGGTGTGATAGCTGTTAAAAATGACTGCCAAGTTAGAGCAAAGTTTTGCTATGTGTTTCCAAATGTTAAAATCATAGAAAGCCCAGTGTTATATCAGACTCTTTCCATGGACTCTCAGTCTCTTTTGTGTCCATTTACCCTAGTTTTGCTTTAATGGAGACGTATTTTGCAGTCCATACTGATTTCTTTTTAGGAGAAAAAAAAAATATATATATATATATATATATATATTAGTACTGATGGTTTATAAGCGTAAATGGCAGGTAAAAAATCATGTAACAGAAATAAATTTAAAAATCTAAAGGACAAATGAAATTATATTACAGGGCACCAAGAGAACTTGAAGGTAAGATTTCTGGAAAATTACAGAAAGTAACCCTGGGAAAGCATGAAATGAACAAGAATTCCTTTTTTTTTTTCAAATGGAAGAGAGGTTAGTCTTCCCTAGGAAAAACTGCATCTTAATGTCCATCCTGACCCATTGAGTAAGTTAAGGGTCCAATTCAGTGTTTGCCTATGTACCCCAGTTCTCTGTCTTCCTCTCTCTACTTCTCTCTCTCTCTCTCTCTCTCTCTCTCTCTCTCTCTCTCTCTCTCTCTCTTAATCTCTCTCTCTCCTTCTCCCTCTCTTTCACGTTTTACTGCCCTTTTTGAAAACTAGATGCCCATGTATATTTAGGTTTATTTGGGGGCTTTTCTGTCCCCTCTTGTTCTGTGCATCTCTTTTGATGCCAGTCTTTGTACTAGATTTTGAAATGCTTCCAACTTTGCCCTTCTTTTCCTTGTTATTGTTTTTGGCTATTTGAAGTCTTCTGTGGCTCCATATGGAATTTAGATATCTTTTTTTCTACTTCTGTGGATACATATTTCAATGCAGTATGTCTTGCATTGATTCTGTAGATTCCTTTGGGTAGCTAGACATATAAAAATAATATTCCAGTATATGACCATGAGGTGTCTTTCATTTATTTGTGTCTTCAGTTTCTTTTGTCAGTGTTTTAAAGTTTTCTTTCTAGTGATCTTTCACTTCTTTGGCTAAAACATTTTGTCTTTCAATGTGTGTTGGTTGGTTGGTTTATTTCTACAGTACTGAATATCAAATGTAGGGGTTTATATACATAGGGAAACATTCCACAACTCAGCTGTTTTCAATACTATTGTGTATAGGTTTGTTTTCTTGATTTTTTTCTTTAGATAATTCATTGTTAGCACATAGAAACACTAGTGGCTTATGTACATTGAGTTTGTATTCTCCCACTTTGACAAAATGGTTTATGTGTACACCCTTATGATAAAGTCTTTAGAAGGTTCTTTATATAAAATAATGACATCTGCAAAAAGCAACAACAATACTTTGATCTTTGTTCAAATACTTTAATTTTTCTTGTTCAGTTGCTCTGGCAAGGACTTCTAGGACTCTACTGAGGAGACATGCTGTGAGTGGGTATTCTTTCCTTGTTTCTGGTTTTAGAAGTAAAACTTTCCTTTTCTCAGAGTTGGGTAAAGATGTGAGCTCTGGGATGACACGTAAGACTGTCTTTCTTAGGACAGATTCCTATTGGAGATAAAATGTTGAGAATTTCTGCATGAAAGGATGCTGAGTTTTGTCAGATTATAATTCTTTGTCTAAATAGCTGATCGTATTAGTTCTGCCTTTCATTCTGTCAATATGATATATTACATTTATTGATTTGCATGTGTTTGAATGAACCTTGACTTTCAGACATAAATCCTAAGCACTGGTCAGTGATCCTTTCAGTCTGAGGTGTTAGATTGGCTGAATGGAGATTTTTAAATATCTACATTCATGAGAACATGCCTCTGAGGGTTCTTTGAGTTGATCCTACCTGGATTATTTTGCATTTAATGAGCCCTGGTGTTCTTTTCTCTTCTAAGTATTTCTTTCAGACAGCATTCCTTTAAATGTAGATCACTGGTGCTTTCAATGTGGGCCTGAATTAGTAGATACGTTGGCCCTTTTGATGGAGATTATATAATATCTATATTCATCAAAGATATTGTCCTGTAATTTTGGTTTCTTTCAGCATTCTTTGTCTGCTTTTATTATCAGATTGGTGCTGATGTATTAAAATGAGTTTGGAACTGTTCTTCTCAATTTTTGGAAATAGGAAGTATTTTAAAGATTGTGTGTGGTTGTTTGAATCAGAATAGCCACTAAAGACTAACGTTTGAATGTTTGGTCCTCAGTTAGTAGAATTGTTTGGGAAGCATTGATAGGTGTGGCCTGATTAAAGGAGGTATGTCATTAGGGGTGTTTTGAGGTTTCAAAATCCATACCATTCCCAATTAGGCTTCTCTGTCTAGTGCTTCTGAATAAAGATGTAAACTCTTAGCTACTGCTTCAGGACCATGCCTGGCTGTCTGCTACTGTACTCCCTGCCATGATGGTTCATGTACTCCAACCCTCCTGAACCATGAGCTTATAAGTAAACACCTTCTTTTATAACTTGACCTGGTCATGGTGTTTTGACTCAGCAATTGAAAATAACTAAACATGATTGATACCAGTTCTTTAATCTTTAGTAGAAATCATCTGTGAAGCCTTCAGATCTTTGACTTTCCTTTGATGGGAAATCTTTGATTTCGGATTCAACATTCTTACTTGTTATTGGTTCATTCAGATTGCTTTTTTATAGAAGATGTCTTTCTATTCCTTTACTTTGAACATTACATTTGTCTTTAAAGTTGACATCTCTTTTAGATTTCAGACAATGTCCTCTTTATGTTTTATGCTCATTTGGTTATCCTGTACTTTTTGATTAGAGAATTTAGGCCATTTATACTCTGAGTAATGGTGAACAGGCAGAATTTACTGGTGTTATTTATTAGTTGACTTAATTATTTGTTCTTGTTTGTATTTTGGTCCTTCCTTTCTATGATGTCATGATCTCTTTCACATGCTTTTGTTCATTTCTTATACGCTTTCTGTGTATCTACCATAGATTTTTTTTTTTTTTTTTTTTTTTTAGTTACCACATGGCTCACATGGAACATTTTATGACATGTGATTTCAAGCTGATAAAGCAACTTAAATTTCATGACATACACTATACATTTTCTGCACTTTTACTTCCTCTGCCCCATATTTTAAATAATTCATGGCACAATTTCTATCTTTTAATACTGAGTAAGTTTTAAGAGCCTTTATTATAGCTATAGTTATTTTTAGTCGTCCTGTCTCTTGATGTTTACGTTATAGATAAAATTGACTTACACTCACTGTTGAGTGTTTGGAGTTTAACGATGTATCTCTCACCACCGCTGCCTATTTTTACTTTTGAACAATTTTTTTGTGTATTTTTATTCACATTCTTTCATTTCAACTCAAAGAATTTCTTTTATAATTTCATGTAAAACAGACCTAGTAGTGGCAAACTCTCTCCCCTTCCACTTGCCTGGAAAATGCACTTATCCCCTTCCATCTTTAAGGGTCCTGGCTGGCATTTATTCTTTGTTCTTCTAGCACTTTGCATATGCATCCTCCGTCCCCGTCCCCTCCGCAGGGATGATGTTTCTTTTGAGGAGTCTATGGATACCTTTCAGGAGGGTCCCTAGTTTACACTGAGTCACTTAACCCCTTGTTGTTTTTAAGATTCTTTTAAATTTGATAATTTGATTACAATGTGCCCCCAGAGTATTTTTTTTTCAAGTTACCTTGACCTGGGATAGTTTGTGCTTTATGAACCATAGTGTTTGCTTTTCTTCCAACTATTTCTTTGTAAGTAAAATTTAGGACACTATTTCTTGGTACTCACAAGACAAGTACTGTGCTGAAAGAGCCATCTATAACCTGCTTCTGTTCATGTTCTGTTCCCATAATTTCTAAATTCTTAATTTTCTAATAGTTGTCTGTTTGTAGTGTCTTGTAGTGCACTAGGATTTTGGATTCTTTATTATTATGTTTTGTTTGCTTGCTTTTTATAAGGGTTTTGCTTTGTAGCACTGACTACTCTTGACGTCCTGATTCTTCTGCCTTGGCTTTTTTTAGTGTTACAGATGTGTGCTACCTTGCTTAGATTTCTTTGGTTAACAGTGATTGTTTAGAGTTCTCTTTCAGGCTGTGCTTTGAGGTTGGTTTCTGCAGCTTCATGGGTATCACATCAGATTGATTCTTGATTTTCTTTGTAGCATTGTAGGCTCTTGGAATGCTACAAAGAGAGATGTAGGCTCATCTCTTTGTCATCAATCTAGACTGGTTTCAGCCAGTTAAGGAACTCTATCGCTAGCATCCTAGGATAGTGTGACCACCCCTGGGATGACAGTTGAGTAGGTTTGGAGTAGGTCATGTGGCTGCTGTTGTGTTCTTGGTGAAGTCTGCTCTTGAGGAAGGACTCTAGTGGGCAATGATTCTGTCTGGTTCCTTGGTGAACTAAACTGTCTCTGGGACCTTGGGTCATAGGATTTTTACTGGGATGGAAATCTGCTTTAGGGCTTATAGACTGAACTCTTTGCCAGATACAGATGGGTATGGCTTCCCTTAGGTCTCTAAGAAAGTGCTTGCCAGGGCAGGTATAACTGCCCTGGTCAGTGGCTGAGGGAGTAGAACAGAGTTACAGGAGTCACTGAAGTAGGAAGACCTGTCCAGAGGACTCAAGCAGGATTGTCTTTCCCCTATGCCCAATGTTTGAGCTGTCAGCTTAATTTTTGACTGTTGATGAGAGGGACTAGACTCAGGCCTCAGAGATATTTCCGGTCAACACCCAGGAATCCAGGAATACTGTTACCTGGTCTGAGACCTAACACGTGAACATTCCAGTTCCTGGGATGGGTAGTTGTGATATTGGATCTCCAAACAAACAGGTCTATGGCTGGGACCACAAGGGAATATGTGCCATTTTGAGTTCTGAAGCCAAGTTATAATCTGTGAATCTGTTACCTGGACAAAGTTCTACCTTCTAAAATGTCCTTTTTGTGTCCTGGGCTCCAGCAGGGTTTTATAGCCTCCTGAGTGGATTTTAGAACTTCCAAAGACAAAGTCTATGGATGGCTATAGAATCATTTAGGTGTCCCCACATACTCTGGAGCATCCTATGTGGTCATTTACTGCTCTCCTATGTTTTCTTATTCAACACTGAAGTCAGATAGAAATGAAGTTCAGACAGAAATGTCATGTAGGTGACACAGACAGGAATGGAGTGTTATTGTGACGGATAATAGGATCAGTCTGCAGTAAGCAGGATTAACGAGCTAAATTTAACACAATGAAATTTCACAAGAAAAAAAAAGCAAAACTCACACTTAGAACCTAAGATGTGTTTTGCAGTTCCCTCCCCTTTTCCATGGCTCCTTTCACAACCTTAGCAGAGTTAATTGCTCCTTTCTCTGTGTCTCCTTAGCACCTCAGGCTTAACCCAGTCATCCTGAGTACTTTTCATTCAGCACTGTTCCTGTGCCTCATTCCTACACTGTCAACAGTTTAGGAATGAGATCTGTCCAGTGCCATCTCCCCACTCTGCAGCCTCCAGAGCGATGACAAATGAACAACCGAATTCATGGCCTAGAGCTCAATGGTGGCACTTGGACACAGCCTTAGCACATGGTCTAACACTGCTAGAAGACTGATCCTGAGAACTAACCTGATTCTTATCCTAAGGGGATGTTAATGTCTGTGAGTTGGTCACATTCAGTGATACACACACGCGGGCGCGCGCAAACACACACACACACACACACACACACACACACACACACACACAAAATAGTTTCACCATTAAATTGGGAGAAAAGATTAAAAAAAAAGACTGGAAAGATTAGAGATAATTGGATTAATTCAGACCATTTTTGTAGATGAAGAAACGATGCACAGTAAGAAGAAGAGGGATGAACCATCTGAGGTCACAGTAGGACTGTGCTGAGACAAGTTCTGGGATGGACACAAATATGAGTTGCTTTGTACCCTTTTTTATCCGAGGACATAATTTGCTAGTAACTAGAGAAATATTTTATATGGTCATCAATTAGTAATTATGCATGGTAAAAGACTTTATTAGAGGCAATATAGTCTGTAAAAGTTAACATAGCAATTTAAGTCTCCTATCTTTTAATGATGGATAATGTTAACTATTTATACATGCATTGTCCTATTTATAAAAGTTTTAAAAGAAAAATAGTCATTTTCATTCACTTTTTATTACATGTTCGAAGCATTAAATATGTCTGCGCGTTGTTTTTAGTGACGGAACATCTTCTCTTGGAAATTGTGTTGTGATTAGGAATGACTTGGGGAGAACAGGAGATGATGCTTTGGTTGTAGTTAGGTTTAAACTGCTTCTTCTTAAAGGTTTCTCTTTAAGCGTTTTTTTTTATCAGCATACATTAATTATGCAAAATAATGCATTTATTGTGTCCCAGTTTTTTAGACAGGGTCATGATGTGTTACCCTGGCTGACCAAGAACTTACTACGTAGACAATTAACTTGCAAGGATTCTCCTGCCTCTGCTTATACCAGGCTGGAGTTACATGCATACATCATCATATGTTTATTTATGTATGTGCCTTTGTGGGTATGTCCATGTGAGTGTGGGTGTCTGCAGAAGCTATGTGGATTGGGTCCCCTGGAGGTGGAGTTACAGGACGCTTCGATACCCAACATGGCTGCTAGGAAACCACACTCAAGTCTTCTGCAAGAACAGTATGTACTTATAATCATTGGCCATATCTCTACCCTGTAGTGTAATATTTTAAAAGGCAGTTTTTCCTAAAGAAGTAATTTTCTCCATGTGAAATTTTATATACCTAAATTTTCAGTCAGCATTGATATTTGCATTGTTAAGATTGTTGTCCAAGAGAGTTTATAGGGACAAGCATTTGTTCTGAGGCTCCCACCTCCCATCTATAAAAGAAGAACCCAATTTTACATCTTTCTATTTCTTTGAATGTTTGCCTTTATACAAAGAAATCTGCCTTTTTGTGTCTTAAAATTGAATGTACTTAATTATGTTAAAAGATAACTCACTTACATGGTTCAGAAATGAAACATGTGGATACAGGTAATGAAAATTTTCCCTGTCACAAGAAAAAAATCTCTCACTGATCTCTTCTGAACATTTTCATATTGACAGATAAGCACATGCACGAGCGTTTTCCTACTCACGAATACCTACACTTTGGTTACTTAGTTTATCTATTTTAATCATTTACTGACATTTTTATCATCATTTGCACAAAGGAAGTGTCTGTCACCGTATCATCTCCTTCATTTGGCTTGTGTCTTACGGCAGCTCCTTCACTCTTTGTAAGTCCTCTGCCAGTTAAATTCTTAACTCAAGGCAGCCAACTGAGAGTTTGCCTTGTCAACTGTATCTCTTGATGCTTATTTGTAAGTCAGAGTTAACACTGTCTCAAGCTTCCTCCAGTCCTCCATTTTATCATCTTCCAACCTTTTATTATCTTTCAATCATCTCTCTCTCTCTCTCTCTCTCTCTCTCTCTCTCTCTCTCTCTCTCTCTTGGAGAAAGAGAGAAATTAGTCCATCCATAATGTCTCTAGAGCATAAATTGTAAAAGTTAAAATTAAACAAATAGTTTTTTTTTCAGTATGATAGCCAGGTTAAGTTTTCTGACCAGCATTCAGTATGTGCAGATAATTATCATAGTTTCTATTATATTCTGTTACTGTTTAACCAGTGTGTCCATGCTTCAAGAAAAGGATCAAATTGTAGCCTCCCTGTTGTGAAAGGGAACCTCTTATTCTTCCCTCCTGTGCTCCTTTCTGCTGGGTTGACTGATCCACGATCCACTGCATAGCTATCTTCCAGGGGTGATCCTTCATCATTCTTGGGTGAGTTAAGATCTTAGATTTAGTGTCTGTGGCTTCCTAGTTTTCCATATGACTTCACATGAGCGAATGTTTTCAGTAATTTCCTGAGGAGTGGGAGTGAACGGTAAAGGACACATCATTGGCCCGTGCATTCCTGACACATATCCAATGTCGTTATTCTGTCCTGTCAATTATAAGGTTGACTAGATGTGACATCTAGATTGAAAATAGTTTCCACATTGTAAGTGGAAGGCACTTATCATTATATTCGAGCCTTTGAGTTTCATGTGAAGCTTGCTGACAGTTTGCTTTCTGGGCGTGTGCAGACTCCTTCATTCCTCACATAGGAAGCATGTAAATGTGTCTCTTCATGCCAGGTGCTCCAAATTTAATGCCCCTGTTTAAACGTGAGCCTTTCAAAACTCACTTTCCTTACTGCCAGGAGGCTCTTTCCAGTGAGAGGACTTGTATTTTATATTTTGATCAATAGGTCTCTATTAGGCTGGCGTCCAGAAAACTGATAATTTTGCCCTCCGTATTCTCTTTGGTACTTTTTCATCAGTCCTCAACAATTAATGTTGAGTGATGTCAACCCTTAGTCACGTTCAGAGTATCTGGCATTTCTGAACCGGGGTCTGGGGTTTCTGGGGTGAAGATCCTCTCCTTTCTCGCCTGTGGGTCCCCCAGCCTTGTGGTTTCTACTTGGCCTCCTTTATTTCTGAGAAATGTGTTTTAATCCTTTGAAGTTGGTGGTTTCCTTCCCATGCTCCACCTGGTGTTTTGTGATACTTTTAAATTCTTTATTAGAGCTATAATGAGTGCTTGTTCAGAGAAATAGAGTCACGTGCTCTCTCGTCTCATAGTCTGAAGGGCTAGGTTATATCTCAGGCTTCATAGGACCTTTGTGTTGCCCTCACTGGTTGTCCACACCTTTTCTCATCTGTCTGTACAGTGTGGAGCTTGACACATTAAGTCTGCATTGGATAAATCTCCTAAGTTTCAATGAGTGGGGAAAAAACGGAATGGTTGCATTTAAGAATGATAATCTCTCCATTTTCAACCTTGGTCAGCCCTTTATTACTAGAAGAGATTTTCAATTTTGTCTCCCTTATCACCCCTTCTGGAATACCTGAGCATTAAAAGGACATGCAAGAAATAATGAGGATTTTACGATGGATTTGGTACCCATGTACCTTGCTTTGGATTAACGGGAGAGCCGGCTTTAGTGATGTTATATTTCATATCGTAGCTGTCTGAACGATTCTTCTGAACAATCTTCATGTAATTACCTGGTTTCTACTCAGGATTGGAAAGCTGCTAAAACTTGACATTATTTTCATATAAGCCAAGCTGAATTTTAACTACTATAAGTATCTTCCATTGGCGTATACCGATGTTTACACCAACATTTCATATACTGTAAAATACTAGTACAGTCTGAGCCTCTGTTGCTATTACAACGTGGGAACTGCCATGATTGTTTTGTAAGTTTTGCTATATGGAGCCAGGATTAGAACACTAATTAGCATGCCACTGTCATGTCTTTTCTTACTTTAAATGGAGAAGGGGTGATCCTGTAATGGCAGAATTGTAAAACTGAAACGGCAGCTGTGCAGGGAGGATCGCTCTGTTTTGCCTATTAGTGTTTCTAGATTTATTTGGCAAGTGTAGACCTGGCTTTAGGAAAACACACACTGAAGCTTGCAGTTACGATCTCTGACCATATCTCAAGTGTAAATGTAACATGGTACTACTGGTAGAAATCTACTGACCCATGTCTGGTTCTGTTTGGCTGGTTCTATTGAGGTGATCCATCAATGTCACATGACTGGAGGGCAGTGTGGGAGAGCCTGAGCGTGGGCAGGGCTGAGACACAGAGTTGTCATTGAGCATAAGAGCCACACTCTTTGATTAACCCACTACCTCCCTCCTTTGATTACATTTTTAAGGTTTGAAAGAAAGTCTCATTACAAACTAGGTAATTCAGTAGAAATATGCAGTATAGTTTCATTTAAATTTGTTTGTAGTGTTAAATTTGCTTCTGATTTTCACTTGTATTCTTACAAGTAGCATTAATATTAAGGAGTTGTGCATAATAATAATTTCTTTTTGCTATGTAACAGACATTAGTATATAAAAGTCTGTACTTACTCTCTTCTTTTTGTGATACCCTTCATATCAGCTTTAGTGATGTCATGTTTCAAATCGTAACTGTCTGATCAGTTCTTCTGAAACGACTTCATGTAATTATATTATATTATAACTTCATATATATATATATATATATATATTTCATATATGTATACATTTATTTTACAAACCAGTACAATTATCTACAGAACCTTGTCACTTGCTCACATTTATAAAACTTTTCACATGCTGTTTTTGACATTGATAAAGTATTACATTAAACTGTATTCTCACTGTGACTGGCTTGTTCATTTTTAGAATTATCAGAAATTGTATTGATGTAAGCATCTTTACATAAAAGATCTTCTTTGGCATTAGTTTTCGGAGCATATCCTCAATATGGGGTTATCCAATCTTCTGCACCTCTTGTTTACGTAACTATTTTGACCTCATAATGATGGGGCCAGGCTGTGACTTGCCACATGTGCTCACTGGTGAACAGAGAACCCAGAATCTGGTACTTACATCTGATTTTGTAAATGAGACAGGAAAAATTTCATGGAGAAAGATCATTGTCTTTCACCTTCAAGATCCCCCTCTAGCTTTGTCTTCACACATTGCTTTTCCAGGAGTAAATTATTCCAGCCAAAACAAAGCTCAACTGACAAGGGTAACAAATGCCAAGCTGTTAGCAACAAGTCCTACAGTGAGGACCACTTGTTTAGCTTAGTCTCCATCTCTTACCAGCTAGCCCAGAGTAGATATCCTCTAAGACCAGGATCTGGGGCAAGTGTTAGCTACACAGCCAAGTGCCATGGCAGAAGGGGAGGAGGGTTGGCATCTTGAATGAACTAGCATTCGTCACACACTTGCTTTCTGGGTCTCCTCTTTTCCATCAAAATAGTTGATCTGAGTAAAAGGTGATTTTCTATTGGGAAACACTGAATTTATGAGTTAGGTAGTGTATTAATTCGCCACAAGATGAACTTATGCGTGCTGTTGTGTCCTTTGTTCCTGGAGGGCACGTTTTCAAAAGATTTCTAATGAGAGTGTACAGGACGTGCTGTGAAGAAGACTTTTTCATCTTTTGGTAAAACTACTCCTGGGAAAGTTCCCATATTCTTTAGTAAGGGTATAAATGAGAATATCACTGGAATTCAGAATTGGGAAAAAGCTGATGTTTTCTAAAAAGCATCTTTTTGTAGATATTAATGAAATTCATGCAACTATATATGAGTTCCACCCTTGGCCCCACTGTAAGGTAAAAGGCAAGGAAATAAATGAGTCAAAGTGAAATTTAAGACATAAAATAATTATTTAGGGCTGTTTATCTGGAATGCCTCTCATAAGAACTATCATTAAATTAAGTAAGAAAGAGTTAGTCTCATCAAAACCTATCTTCCTGCCTAAAGCAATATATTTTTTCTGTAGCTACTTGGTGGTTTCATTTCATACAGGATATACTTGAGAATTTGAGGGTCTGATCTTATGTAGACCTAGAGTGCCTTTTTTTTCCTAGCAAGAATTCTTTCTAGATTTTTTTCCAAAAATTCAGAGGCAGGAGGAGACTGAACAATCTTCCCTTGCATTAGGCAAACAAGGTGCTGACTCCAGAGGTCCAGAGGTCTCTCCCAGGATCATACCTGGCCAGAAGCTGTTAAAGACTGGAGTAGAAAAGGGCTCAGTGAGGAACCCCATATGCTGAGAGGAGCGTGCCGTTTTACTGCATACAGCTGCCAGCGGCACAATACAGCTTCACCCTCATCTTCCGCATCCTGGCGCCTTTCCCGGGCCAGGTGATGTTTCATCATAAAGGGAGCTGCAATTGCCAGGTGTTTCACAAGCCTGTAGATCAGAGACTGGTGTGACGGGATGCCTAAGGGTCCTGTAGGCAATTAGGCTCTGGGGACGGGTGGTAGAGAAATGGGGGTTCCCACTTGGTTCATCTGATGTTTATATTTTTTCCATAGCAAAATATTTAACCTTTATGTTATGCTTTAGAAAAAAAAAATCCTAACTACAAATGTGGTCCCAGATCACTGATCTCCAGCTATATTTGCTCATCCCCTGCCGCCAGCCCCAGCTCTGGCCCCATCTGTTCTTCCTCCGCTTGCTGCCTTTTAAAAATCCACGTGCTTACTACAGTCCAAACACGGCTCTTCACCAATATGCCTTTGTTTTCTGCCAGCTTAAGTCACCCCTTTCTGCCCAGAACCTCAAGACATATATCGACTTGATTCTTCTAGTTGCTTCCATTGTTCCTTTCAGACACACAAAATTAGATTGTATGAGCTCGGGCTCTTTTTTCACGTTCTCAACCAGGGCTCTGCTTTCCGGGAAATAGTCCCTTTGTTACTCCAGTGCCTTTTGCACATTTAGATTCTGCCAAATAAATAAAACAGCATGTTTTGAAACTGAAGCAGTATAGTTTCTCTATGTTTTAGTGACATATGGCTATTATGGCTTTATTCTCCGTGGACTGAGCCAAAAAATAAACCTGATTTCAGGCCCTAACTGAACTACTCATGATGTTCTCGGCACTTACCTGTTACAAAGGTTTGTCTGTGGCTAGAAAGACAGCTTAGCTATTATGAACACTTATTACTCTTGCAGAAGACCCTGGCTGGTTTTCCAGTACTCACTTGGTGGCTAATGAGCACCTGCACCTCTATCTCTAACGCCCTCTTCTGGCCTTCATGGGCACTGCACACTTGTGGTGTACATACTTATACTTTGGCATGCACATACATACATACATATATAGTTTATTTGTTTGTTTGTTTGTTTGTTTGTTTATTTTTAATGCATGGTTGTGGTAAACCACCAGGTTGGTTTGAAGCAAATACAACAGATGATGGAAATAAAACAGTGTGATAGCTTTGTTTGAATATTTTATGGAAAAATAATTACGTTATATGAGTAATTACAGTTTAAAGGGATCTATCAAAGAACAATGAGTGGAAAATGTCTGTCTACAAATAATACTTAGCTTTCTTTATTCTGTAACTCTGCCAGTGGCTCACATTGGTAATCTTATTCCATTGTTCTTTTGTGCAGAATGGGAAAATGCCACAAAAACATATCAGCAAAACTTTAAAACATAAATCATGTTTTAGAATGTTTATAATACCTGTGCATTTTACATTTCTAGAGAATCCTGCAGAGAAGAAACTCTTGATATTATTCCATTTCCCTCTTTATTTTTTTCTTAAGTCCTTAGCTGCATGTTTTCAAATTATGGCACCTTCAAGTCTGCCTCTGCATCATAATTGACAGACAGGTTTTTTTTCTTCCAAACAAAAAAAAATTAGAAGAAAGTGGATAATTCAGATAACCCTAATTACGGGGAAGCCGGGTCCCACAGGACCATTGCCCGATTCATTATAAATCACAGCTTTAGAATTTAGAAAATGGTGTTATAAATCATGATGTCATTTCTAGGTAATCACTTTCAGGCAATGTCTCCCCTGAGAGTCTGTGCCTGTCACAGCAGCTGTGTCATCTGAGGGGATGTGGGAGAGGCGGGGCAGACCAGAGTTGTTTGAAGTGTGTTGATTGTACGGGGTCTTTGTTGCTATGCTCACTGAAAGTAAAGATTATTCCTTAAAGTCGAAGCCAGCATCTATAGAAAGTGAGCAAATTCAAATGGAGACATTTTCAATCACTTGGGCAATTGGTTAACTAGAATGATTTCTGTTCTGAAATAAATTCAGAAGAGTTTCAATTAAGTAAGAGGCATTGCTACACAAAGCGAGGAGTTTGGACGTTTGGGGTGTGTGTGTGTGTGTGTGTGTGTGTGTGTGTGTGTGCGCTGTCTTGACATTCTGCCATCAATTAATTAGCTGTTGACATATTTTATTTTTTAGCTTAATACCACTTTCTGCTCAATGGTTGATTTTTTCTCCATCAGTATATATTCTTTGAGTGTCTGTTATGTGCCGGGCACTTCTCTAGGTGCTGGGGATAATGTGATAAGAAGGGAATGTGCTCACAGAGCTGATGGTTTAGTTGGAAAGCCAGATATTAAACAGATAATCATGAAATGATACAACTACAGTTATTATAAGTGGTATGAAGACAGAATGCAGAGCTAAGTAGCAAAATTGGGATAATAGTCCCTCCCTTTCAAGACTCTGACACATAGAAAGCACTGTGAGTGGCAGAACTGATTGTTAGACATATTGGTGGTGTTATTATGATGTCATTCCAAACCAAAACATGATCGGTTGAGGACAGACAGTACAGACAACAGGGTGCAGGCTGTGGGAAGAGCCGGTGACATGGGAGTGAATTCAAGTTGAGGAGGCGTTAGGCATGAATGCACCCATTAAGTGTAGCACATCCAAAGTATAGATAGATGTCTATTGCACTGGTAGATCCTTGAGCACATTGTGGTAAATGTTATGCTCCTGGATGGGTCAAAACTGCTGGGGAAGGTAGTGATATGGGGGATACCTTCTAAAACATTCTTACATCCTTACATGCATACACGTGTATCTGTATATGTATAGTTTGGTCTTCTTCTCTAGGACCTAGGACTTGGAGTGTAATGATAGGATTTCCCAGTTCTTCACCTTGAAGCTAGAAATCAGACAGCCTTAATCCCCAAATAGAAATTATCTGGTGCTCACCTAGAGCTGAGTAAGGCTGTGGTATGAAGCCTCTATCACTTGCCTAGTTTGCGTGCGTGCGTGCGTGCGTGTGTGTGTCTCTGTGTGTGTGTATGTACATGTGTGTGCATGCACAGGCATCCCCTATGTGTAGCTGACTGAGGAGAGGAAAGGGCATCCCAGCTTCTCTTCTGTGTGGAGTTGTACCTTCATTATGATGGTGCACACCCACATGAGAACTGTGAGGAGTCCTGGGTGATGAATGGCATTTCCTGGAGTGTAGATGCTATTCTGAGAATGCTTGCCCCAGTTCCAGGAGGACTGGATATAAAAGCCCTGAAGTTTCTGTTCAAATAACATGGAATGGCAGTGTAGAACTCAGTAGCGTTTTCCTTACTATTAATAGTTATGGCTGCTGTTGATTCATCAACTAAGTGCCTGTCTTTTAAAATTTCATGTACTTCTTCGGATAAGGCTGTGAGACAGGTCACGTTTTGATCAGGTGATGGATGGGAACAGAGGAAGGTGATATGTCTAGCAAATATCCCTTCACAGTGCTGAAGCTGAGCTCCAGTTGTGAACTCAGTTTCTTTACTAATCTGACAGTTATACATATTTATTATCTTCTTATAGAAGCCACAGAGATACTTACTTAACTGTCTCAAGATGGTGTGTTATCTGACCCTAGTTTATAGACTAGTATCTTTTGGGTTGCAAGTGACAGAAATGTGACTGAAATCAGCATATAGACTTTACTGGAAGCTGTAGAAAGAAACTGGTGGTGAGGTGCAGGGACCTCAGTCACAGTGTACACAATGGGCAGCTGATGTCATTAAGAACACCTTTCTTTCCATCTTCCCAGTGTTTCCATCTTTTTGGCATCTTGCCTAACTAGTAGATTCTGTCCACGGGGAAGCAATTAAAGCTACCAGCAATTCCAGGCTACTGAGCCCAGAAATAAGAGGTTGTCTCCTTCAAGTTGTTGTAACAAAAGCCCTAGGGGTGATTCTGATTAACTGGTTTGAGTCAAATGCCCATTTCTTAAGTAATTACTCCGGTAGTCAGATGATGTCATCCTTAGGCCTGGAGCAGAGGGATGAGAAGTCTGCTTCACCTGAACTCCATGGACTGATCCTGGAGGAGCAGATATTACCTAAAGAGATAGTGGGAAAGAAAAAGCCTATGCTTACTGTTAACCCTAATCCACAAATGCTTGCCAAATAAACAGGTGAAGAAAGAACATTAGCTGTATTCCAGAGAGCTACAAAAAAAATTTTAAAAATAAGATGTCATACAGTAGTACTCTTGCCATGTATTTTTGTTAAGTGGGTATGGAAATAATTGGATGATTGTGTCAGAGGAAGGATGACTCTTCTCCAGAGAAGAAAACCCAAGTAAACACTCCTGTTCAGAGAAATAAGGATTTACAGAGATGTCCATTGAGTCATCCTGGTTTTATGTTCCTGTGTGCCCTTCGGATATTGGGCTGATGGAAAAAAGAAAGTACTTAATGAGGAGACTGCATTTTCCGTGCAGGCTCCCAGCTGAGTCCCTGGTGACAGAGGTGAGCAAGCACAGACAGACACTGAGGGCTCCCAAGAGGAGAGAGCAAGTGGAATTTCTTGGATGTCTCCTTGTGCTTTTATTGTTAAGGTTTCTGCAAATATGAGAATCAGCTTTATGACATTCAACCATTTCCTGTTGGTTATCAATGAATGTTTCAAGGTAATTATCACAGAGAAGGGGGCACAGCAGGACTAGAAGTGCTTCTGAGTGGCCTCAGTGGAACAAAGACACTAGTTCATTGAATCTTGACCAACTTTGACAAACTAGGTTGAGGGGAGTCCAAACCATGGATTTGTATCATGGTCCAGCCTTGGTTTCTTGCCATTTCATACACATCAGTAGCTGCTTAAATGAGAAATTTGAAATATTGGTATGTGTTGGGGGGGGGCGCTGGCTAGTGAGACAAAGCGCTTTTGGGCTCCTATGGATGGTCATA
Organism: Rhabdomys pumilio; assembly: GCA_030674055.1. Lineage (NCBI taxonomy): Eukaryota > Metazoa > Chordata > Mammalia > Rodentia > Muridae > Rhabdomys > Rhabdomys pumilio. The sequence continues at coordinate 9,983,445 of JANHMN010000024.1, read as the reverse complement.
TTTTTATTTTATCACTGGTGGTTTAATTTGATCATGACTGAAGTGAATGGTCCCAAATGATGTCATCAGGATTCTTACTCAAATTTGATGGTTTTATTTTTTTAAATTTTAATTATTTTATTTTTCATCTGATTTGTCCTATGTGGCAAAATTCTCATCTTTTTCCTCCTCGTCCTCGTCCTCCTTGTCCTCGTCCTCCTTGTCCTCGTCCTCGTCCTCGTCCTCATCCTCGTCCTCGTCCTCCTCCCCCTCCTCCTCTTCCTCTTCTCCCTCCTCCTCTTCCTTTTCCTTCCCCATCCTTCTTATCCTCTTTCTCTTCCTCCTCTTCTTCTTCTCTTCCTCTTCTTCCTCCTCCTTCTTTCATTTTGCCTTTCAGTTGTTGCTGTGTGTGAGTCTGTGATTATCAGGTTCCTTGAACTATTGTGTTTCCTTTACTGTCTTAGGGAGCACCACAGGGCGTTTGTGTAATAGTTTGTACTGCATGTATATTGAATGAAGTTTTAACAGACCTTGGATGAGTCATACGGACTCTCCTGTCTTCTGAATGGGCTATGGGGGAGTAGTTGCTTATTTAATAGACTTTCAGACAAGCACCTGATTCCTTTTCTCCCTCCAGCTTCCTTTTCTGGTTTTGATTGTGGTTTTGAGCCTCTCTCTCTCTCTCTCTCTCTCTCTCTCTCTCTCTCTCTCTCTCTGTGTGTGTGTGTGTGTGTGTGTGTGTGTGTTTGTGTGTGTGTGTGTGTATGTGTGTGTGTTTCTCTTGTCACTTGAAAATGAAAGTTGAATGTGTCTCTTAGGCATGTGAGAATATGCCCTGAACCACGATCATTAAACAATGGTAGCTTTTAATGTATTACTCTGTTTCTGTCCCCAAAACTGTTTGGACCACATCTCCAGTTTAGGGCCTCAATAAATCTCTTAATATATAAGATTTCCTTCTTCAGAGAGGAGGTGGGAAGTCTTGGCTTAGAACAATTTTGTTTGTTCTGTGATGCTTGTATCATGTCCTTCATGGCCAATATCTGTACCTTTTAGGTTTCCATGACTCTGGCAGCATCCCATCTGGCTTTGCCCGATTAGTCTTATGAAATGTCATTCTGAGATGGACAGCTCTGTGCATGTTTTCACAGGAGCCTCATTTGCATCTATATGTGATCAAACTCATATTTTAAAGCAATGGCCTGTGCTCTTCAGATTAACGCTTGTGATTCACTGTGGCTTCATTAACTGTGGTCCAGGGAGCCCTGCCACTGGCAGCTCATTATGGAAACTCTCAGGGACAATGAATGTCATACCTGTCTCTGTATGTCATACCTTGGGGCTGTAATTTAATATTTTCTTCCACATATGGCATAGCTTTAAGTCTCCCACTTTTCATTTACTGTTTTATATAACTCTCCTTATTGAAATGTAACTTTAAAATCTTTACACTTTAAATAAATAACATCCACACACTGCGGTTACTTCCATGTTAAGGTAAATTGGAGTAGTTGTATGTTGGTGAACAGAACCTTTCATTAAAGGCTCTAAGTTAAACCACTGGGTTCTTCTGTAATCAAATATGAAACAAGAAAAAGGAGCCAAAATGCTTTATAAGGTGATAAGACGAACATAATATTTAAACGTTGTTCTTGGGGCTCTTCAGGGAGTTTTGAACTGTCAGTGCCCAGCTGTGAGATGAGGGAGGCAAACAGCACTGGCTTTGGTCTTTTCTCAAAAAATATGATCTTATTAAACTAGTGTACATTTTCACTTTCAGAGCATATAAAATGTGATACCTAGAAGGTGTTATAATTGGGAAAAATAACAAAATGATCCAAAACAAATTAGTCACTCTGAAAGGAGATACCCTGCTAATTTCCAGGATTGGGCTCGAGCTACAAGTACAACTCCCTGGCTTATTTACCAAGGTCTTTGAGGAGAACGTATCCACTTCACAGAGGTAGCTTTCCAATAAATTCTACCTCTGGTTTGGGCCTCCCAAGTGGTAAAATGAAGGCAAAGAAGAATGTGGGAGCATCTGTGTTCTCTAGTCAGTATCCTTCAGTCTAAAGTACCATGCCACTGTTGGGTAGAGACCTGCCTGGAAAAATGGGGTGCAGAGAGAATGACAGAATCTGTATTCCCCGGGGACTCCCTTTCCTGTTGTCAGACAGCAGATCGAATCCAGGATAAGAGACTAACATATGTGCCAGATGTGTGAATTCCTAGAGACACACACATTTCTACATGAACAGGTCAGAAAATGCAATGGCTTTCTGTGCTTGACAGTATCTTAAAGTCATTCCCAGCCATGCTGCAGTTGTGACCTAGTTGTAATTGCCTGTGCATTTCTGAATGTCCAAAGAGCCAGCAACACAATCTGAGGAATAAGCATCTGATTTCGACTGTGGTTTTGGAATGGTCCATTCCACACACTTTGATGACACCGGGGAATTAGGTGCGAAAACATGGACCTGAGTTGTCTGGGGTCAAAACATAATTCAAAATGATTTCAAACATGAAGAGGGGTGAATGTGGATTTTTAATTCACTTAATTCATTAATTAATTCTGATTCTGGCTTTTGTTTTAAATCTGTTTGCACAAGAATTCCTTGAATAGTATAAAGTTGAAAGCTGAGATGCGAAGGCACTGAGGCAGTTTCAACCCCAACTTCTTTCTTCGTGTATAGAACAATGGCATATCTGACACACACGGAGCTGGAGTGTTGTGATTTGACAAGATATCTAGAACCCAGCTCAGACATCTGATGTACAACTCACTAGTGTTCACTGAAGACCTGCGGATCTTGTTTGCTTCTAACAAAGGCTGAGATTCTCAAATCTACACAGAGGGGTGAAATTTGAAATTCGGAGGAGTGAGCGAAAGTTTCTCTTCTTCAAGTTTTCACGCCAACATGCTTTCAATCCTCACAAATTCCTTTAAAAATAAACTTCATTACAAAAATATCACAAGCTACAGTTAACCAGGCCCAAAGTCCATACATCTCAATGAAGTCTGTACAGTAAGAATAGCCATTTGGGATAGAAGCTATGTGGCTTTACAATGGATTTTACGCTGTCATTATCAAATATACTTTAGACACTGATTTCTGAAGGTGAATAATGACATTGTAGTGAAGAATCAGTTCACCCCCAGTCGGGCTGTTCACACATCAATGCCTTCTTGCTGGCCTTAAGAATAATTATGTATAGAATGAGCGCCGCTCGGTGTTTCTTGGATCTGAAAGATCTAGATCTGCACTCAGTAAAAGTCTATCAGTGGAGCCATGATGGATTCAACCCGTCTCTGAGAGCTTGCCTTAGCCATGTGACTATTTTATTGTATCTAATTTAATTTTACACATCTAGTTTTCTGCCTACAAAATTGTACTGTAAATTAGTTTTTTTGAATGTGCTGTTTTAACTCAGTTAATATTTGAGGACTAATGCTAACAATTTGTGATTTTTACTTGAGGGTTTTTCAGGTGAAGCCATTCTTCCTGATAGCATTTCCACAGAGACCCATCAAAGGAACGTATGTTGAAATGTCTTGTCTAGAGGTTGCCGATTTTCCTGTTCTGTATCCTGGACTTAAATCGATAACTTAAGTCAGAAAGGGAACAAGAACAGAGAGCCCTGCTTTCCAGGGATGAATGCTTTTCCTCTTTGGGCTTCTCAACACCGGTGTTAGGTGCAGTTTGAGCAGTATAGGGCCTGGTGTGGGCTCACAGAGCAGATGCGCTCAAAATTTGAAGAAAGGTTATTATTAGCTATACTACCCTGTGTTGTTCTGATGGATGACCTAGGGAGTTTCAGGATGCTGCCATGAGTCTAAAAACCTTCAGCACTTCCTGTGCTGAAGCCTTTGGCTGTTTCTGGAGGGTAGCCTGAGAAACGTAGCCATTACTTCTATAAAGGGGAAACAGCTCAACATTATGGCCATCATGCTAGCCTTCTGAATGTCTTCATTCATTTAAAAATATTTTAGAAACACGTGGGATTATATCTTTAGAATTATTAACATTTGTCAAAAACAGCCTAGACCTTGACACTTGTGTGGGCAGAAGTCTTCCCTGGGTGAACTTAATCAGAAGGTTTTGAATTGTTGTTGTGTATGAGAGTAAGCGTAACCCAGACATGAGGTGAGGATTTCTCAGCAAGCTCGCGAGTATGTGGGATGTGGTGTTTGCTTTCTTCAGGAGTCCATTAACAACCGAGAGACTTTTCAAAGACTATGAAGCCAAAATTTGAGTTTGAAAATGAGATCAGGATCCTAGAAAAGCTTCAGGGGTGTAGAAGTTGGAAAGACTGGTATTGAGTTGAAGGAGTTCATTATGTGTGACACTTTACAAGACACTAGCCATGTTGACTTTTATGTATCTGATAAAAGTGGGGCAGGCGTAAAATCAACAAAGGCAGAAGGGCACAGATGTTGGATTCCAAGCATAATGGGGCTCTTACTTATGCAAGGAATACTCATTGTCCAATGTGAGCAAAGGCTGGCATGTAGACTTAGAAGACAGGAACCACATTTTGATTTGGGATATTGAACTGCATTTTGCATCCAAATCAAACTATTAATTCTGTTTTTAAAGGAAGCTAAAATCATCTAATAAACCAATGGCATATTTTCAGAGACCATTTAAACTGGAGCCAAAGTAGCATGTCAGAGCATCTCCTGCCTCAATTCTAAGCTAAATTAATTTTCTATTTGATTCATGTCTCTGACTGTGGTATGCTAATTATGGAACTTTCTTATATATTTATCCAAGCGGGATCCAACTGAGCAATTCATTTGTATTTGGCTTTAAGAAATAACTATTTATACTTGAAAGAATTGATGAAATGTATTTCCCCAGAAATATTCTATAAATCAAGTATTTTTAGGCAGATGGACTTTCAGTTAGAGAGTCTTGATTCAGATTGGTTCATTTTCCTCTATTCTAATGAATAGCAGAATTGTATAGGCTTTGAAACCAGGGCTGATAATAAAACTACCTTGCCTATTCTTTATGAGTTGTGTTCTATTCCCTGGAGTGCCTTTGCCTAATGAGCAAACATCAGCTGTATACCTGAAAGAATAATGCTTCTTATGGAAATAATTACTGATTGATAATTACTGCCTTTTCTGCAGTGGAAAGATGTATTCTGTACTCTTTTTTTTTTTCTTGTGCTATACCCAAGTCAAGGTGGAAAACTCAGTTGGTAAGAGTATCAAGTATTTAATTGTACAATAAATTTCCTGAAATGGTAGTCTAATTAATCTAAGCAATATGCACATCCGGTGAACAGTACATACTATGGGGGTGTTAGTAAGATGTGATTCATGAAATGACAGTGAAGTCAGGGACACATTAAAAGTCAAGAGTCATTTGAGATGATACTTGTTGGAGACTGTTGAGACTCATGATTTGAGTTCAGCATAGGATTTGTGATGAGCAAAGCACTTGGACTTCTTCTTGATAGGGGTGGTGTTTTCAGGCAAGTGAAGGAATGGAGGTGAATAGAAAATTGATAGCAACAGGCCTGGCATGGACAATAGTAAAAGAGATACAAAAGTCTTGAGCAACCTTGTGTCTTCCAAACTACACATGTCTAGAAGATTGAGGAAAGGCTGAAGAATGGATTCAGATGGACCAACAGAATCTAAGGAGAGGTGATGGCAAAACTTAATGTATGATCCTGCGGTAGAGTTTGGCTTTGTGGAGGGGGTAGGGACAGGAAAAAAATTACTGTGAATATTAATGCAATTGTGATATTCTAATATTGTATTGATTTCCTGAATTTCATAAATATATTGTGAGTATGTGTTAGTTCCGTAGGGCACCTATGACAAACACACACTAATGCCTTTAGTGAGACAGAGATACATTGTCTTATAGTATTTGGGCCTCAAAGTCTGAGGCAGAGGTATTAGTAACCTCGTGTAGGGAAGCCACGCTTCACCTGAAGCTGTGTCATTTCGATCTCTGCCCTATCACCTGTGTGGCTCTCTCCTTGTGTTAATGCATGGCCTTGTAAGGACATCATCCATTGAATTCAGCTTCCCCCCAATCCAGGTCAACGGTATCTTCATTAGTTACCTCTGTAGAAATCTTCTTTCTAAATAAAGTGAGGTTCTGAAGTTCTAGGTAACATGCGGGTTGTTTGTTTGCTTGCTTGCTTGTTTTCTGTAGGGAGACATTATTTAGTTTGAAACCCAGAGCAAATAGGAGATTGTGCTGGGTTTTAGGAGTCAAAGGTTGAAGTGCCTAGGAGTAAGGGACCCTGGTGTCTGCATCTCACTCTCTTTGGTACTGGATAATAGTTAGACTATTGTGCATTTGCAGAGAACGTGACAAGAAACGCTGTGTGTAATGTTAAAATAATGCTGTTATCTGTAGCTCTGTCTGTCAGTCTGACTATGAACTTATCTGACTTTAGTCACTCTACTACTGCGCATCCCCGTGTGACATTAAGCAGGCTAAAGCACCAGGGAATGTCATCAGACTTAATTTCTTTGAAACAAACAAAAATCCATTCTGACATTTCTATATTTTATCCATAATTATGAAAGTAGATTCAATTTTTCCTTAGTCAAATTCCAGGGCAGTTTTCACTTTAAATGTTTGGCATTCTGCCCGAGATTTTGATACATGAAGCCTGACCTAATTTCACTGTCCCAGATTAAACATCATTTCTTAGAGGTAGTAAGATTTTTTTTTATCCCTCCTGATTTTTTTTTTTTTTTTGTGCTTCAGAAGCGTTACTTTAGGCACGATCACGGATATTTTTCTTGTACAATTCTATTTTTCTTTTAATTTTACACACTGACACTGTTACATACAAATGATGTATTCTGCACACAGGTCTTGGGGACATTACTGACATTCGCTTTGTTTTTCAGTTGGCACTTGTAGATTGTAAAGTGCAATCTATTTTGCATACCCTAAAATACATAAAACGCAGTTGTGCAAAGTGTGAAATGGAGCAGCCCTTTGAAAACAGAGGTATCCTGGCTCAGGGCAAGCCTGATGGAAATAGCAGTGTCCCCAAGCAGATGGTGCTGGCTCCTCCCAGTCCTGCACAGGGCCAAGGGGGCTTGTTTGTGCACGGAGCTTGGGTCTCATGGCAAGAGAACTAGCTTGTAAAGTTATTCCCACGGGGCTCATTTTCCTCAGCCCAGCGTCACCCCGGACACAATCAAAACAACCACGTGGCTCCTTCATTTCTTTAAGATGCATGAATGCTGCTATAATGAAAGACCTTTGTTGAACAGTGCCACATGATGCAGAAAGAATGTTGTCATGATATATTAAAACCGTATGTTACGAAGTAGGTCATGCCAGTTGATTGAGGTCCAGTTGGTAATGTCAAAGTGTCCATCAGAACCCATCAAGGAACCAGTTACTGGGGTAAAAGACTGAATCCCCAGAGTATGGGGCATTCCTGCTAAGGAATCACCAGAGTATGGGGCATTCCTGCTAAACGCCTCTGTAAAGGACAGAAATATGTTCAAGAAAGTGCACATGTAAGAAATTAAAGAAAATAAGAGTAAGAGAATCTGGGAATAGGAAGCAGAGGGCTGGGGCCAGAAAAGTGGAGATCTTCAGAGCTTACTTTGATCCTATACCCACTGGTCTAGAAAGTGTACTCAGTCTCCTGGTGATGGTTGCCTCATCACTATGAGCCTGTGTGTGCCAGAGCCACCTGACAACCTGCATCCTGCACTCCATGGGTATCCTTGCAGGCCCCATCACTTCACAGTTTCCCTGAAAGATCTCCACACACCCCAGGCTCGTGGGCATCATTCTAGCTACTTTCCTATATTCTTCAGCTTCTCTTCTTGTGCCACATCCTCCCAGTAATGTCTCACTAAGACCTACAAAGACAGACTTCAAGTTCAGCTTGTCATTGTAGCCGTCCATGCGGTCTTTGCAGCTGTGCATCCCAGCTCCGGAGAACAGTCAGCAGACCAGAAGGATTTGGTGGGATAGACTTAGCCACCTAAGGCAGCATCCTCTGCATTGGTCATCGAGAGTGTCGACATGATAGGGAAGTGTTATTACCACCAAATACTGCAAAAGTATTTTGATTGTGACCCTCTGGCGTCATAGACACTCTAGGATAGCTGGCTTGGCTGACTCTCAACTTAATTGATCTAGACAGGTAACTAAGACTAAGCATTACCCATCAATTCTCAGTCTTGAGGTCACTGGCCCCATTTTAAGATGTTTGCCCTAAGATGAATGCATAGAGAAAACTTAGCAGTGGTAGATTGAGAGAACTTAGATTCAGCAGCTTGCAGTTATTAGTCATTGGGAAGGCTTCCTGTGAGTAGAGCCATCCTAGAGTGAGGCTGGTGTGCCAAGCTTTAAATATTTAATTTAAATAGATTGGAATCCAATAACAGCTGCAACTGGAGAAACCCGAGGAAATGCCCATAAATGGCTCACTTGACGAAGCCCATTCATAGGTCTATTTAGGAACTCGAGTTCCTGTGAACAATAGCAGTAATTCTTGGGCCCTTACTATAAGTCAGGCACCAAGCCAAGAACTTTGACATGTCACTCCTTTGCATCCATGCAGCAATCTTTTGAGGACAATTCTGTTCATTATCTCTATTGCATAGTTGATGGGGTTTAAAGATGCTATGTGACTTTCTAGGGCTCTCGGAGGTGGGAATCTAGCTGTGACTTTAAACAGTGGGTCTTTCTGGCTGGAGGCTCTAGGTCTCTCTCTGCTGATGCTGTACCCTGTCCAATCCAAGTGACTTTTATTTGGCAATGACTGTTCATTGTGCTGCCTTGTGGTCCTCCATGGCACTTTAAGAGAAGAATCTACATGACACTGTTTAGAACGGGGAGAAGAATATCTAAGGAGGGAGAGAATGAGATGCCTTAGGGACAGAGAGCAGAACCTGAGGTGTGTGCTGGTTGCTCAGTAGCCACTGCCTAAGAATCTTTACTGTGCTTTCTTGAGATCCTGAAGGTTACCACACATCAAGTCAGCTGGAGAAAAGAGGCGATGAAAGGGCTCGATGTGTTTATTTACTATTCTAGAACCTGTCCTCTGCTAGGGGCAGATTAACCATCCAACTTCATAAGCAATGTAGTGGACACTGGTTAAAAAAAGATGTGTTTCTCAATCACAGGTCATTTGGGCATACTACCAAACAAACTAGGGGGTTGTGTGTGCGCATGTGTGTGTATGTCTGTGTGTATGCACGTGTACGATGTTCACATGTATGTATTACTTTAAGAGCACATGTACGCATGTCTGTGGAGGCCTGAAGCTGACATCATGCATCGCTAGTTGATTCTTCCCACCTTATATATTCAGATAAGGACTCTTCCTGGACCTAGAACTCAACTTTTAGCCTAGTAAGTTAGTAAGCTTGCTCTGGGGATTCCCTGGCTCACCATCCAGATCCGTGGGACTAAAGGCAGTCTAGAGTGCCACGCCCACCCACCAGGGGTTCCGGGGATTCAAACTCCTGTCCTTAGGCTATCTCCCTAGCTGTAAGGGTCTGTGCTTTCTTTGTTGCATAGTTTTGGGCTTATGGTAGAGGACTCTGTCCAGTCTGAGTGTGGAGCTCACACTTTCCCATCTTGGTGGGCATCATGAAGCCTGTTCAGCACAAACAGCAAGACACGTGTGGCCAGTTAGATGTAGGGGCGGGTGCTTGTTTCTTTTCTTTATTTTTTTCCTTTCCATACTTCATACCTATTTGTTGGAAGAGATCAAGGTTTAGCAAGGTTTGTAGCCCGTTTCAGTGACCCACAGATTGGCAGAGGCTGCTTTGAAATCATGTGTACAACTCCAGCAGTTTACGTGGGGGTGGAAGAAATGACTCCACCTGCTGCTTCTCCGACTGCTACTCTAGCTCTAGAGGGCTGTGGTTAGAGCCCTGGGATCCTGAAATGGAATGAGGTGGATAGGGAAAAGCAGTTATCCTAACAAATCTCACTTGACTAGAAATCGAATTGAGTTGACGTCATTATAAAGTATTTGTTTCAACTAGACGTAAAGTTGCAACGATTTTAAAGCTTTTAGAATTTAATTTGCAAGATGTCTCCTCAACCTTTAAACAGGAAGAAATCTGAAATGCTATCTAGCCATATGACTCTCAGAAAAAGAAAGGTTAATATCTCCCTGGTGTTACAGCCAGCTTATTTAGCTGGTAGTCAATTCCCAGGGCTACAGTGACATCATCAATGGCCCTGCTGCACAAACAAAAACATCCTTCATTCGTGTCTTTAAAACAAGTAATTATTATACTTTTGTACTCATATTAAAATCAGCCACCAAGGAGTGTGTGTGTGTGTGTGTGTGTGTGTGTGTGTGTGTGTGCTCATGTGCTAGCACATACATTAACCTTTGTACCTGAAGCAGGAAAAAGGTTAGAAACAAAGCCAGTAAGGAGCTTTATTTCTTTTGATCGATAACAATATGATACGTGTTATGTCTACATCACATCCTTTTATCTTTTCATGCTGTACTGGCAATGTCTCTCCCTGGAAAAATATCCAGCAGTTCAATCTTCAAATAGATAGTGGCCTTCACGTCTCTAGTGTGATCGGTTGTGTACAGTTGAAGTTCAACTGAATTCCTCTCATCTTTTCCAACAAATAGCTATAAAGGTTGGAAGAATAAAGCATGAGTCAAGAAAAAAAATAGTCCACTTTCTCATGTCTTGCCATGATTACTCTCATTTTCACTCTCCAGTTGTATTTTCATTACAAAATTACAGTGCGGTACTTTATAAGATATAGGACAGAGAGCTTCAAGAGGGTGATGCAGTGAACAAAATTCTCTATCTCTGTCTCTGTCTCTCTGTATGTCTCTGTCTCTCTGCCTCTCTGTCTCTGTCTTTCTGTCTCTATCTCTGTTTCTCTCTCTGTGTGTGTGTGAGAGAGAGACAGACAGAGAGAGTGAGAGGGAAAGAGAGAGAGAAAGAGAGAGAGAGAGAGAGAGAGAGAGAGAGAGAGATTTTCAAATCAAAACTCTCCTGTCTATGAGGTGTGCACTGTACCATTGAATTACTCTTCTGACCACATGTGATTCTAATTGGGGGGAATGGATGCAGAGCAAGATTTGCTCCTTCCTATGTAGTAGCTGTCGATAATGAGAGTCCTTCCATGTGGAATGGCCTGAATGAAATGTGATAGCTGCCTATGCTTAAGAGGAGTGACATCTCATGTGTCATTAAGTCAGCCCACATCACTCTGTGTGGTAGTCTGTGGTCCTTACTGAGAATGAGCTAGAGCCTGTTTGTAACACAGAGAGATATGTACAGTGTCTACAGCCTTTTAGAACTTTCAGTTGAATCTCTTGCTGAACTTCAGTGCTGGTGATAAAAATCCACACAGAAATTATGGCCTGTGCTAGAAATAGAAAACCTTGCTCATTTCTGATTTCCTCCCAATAATTGTCATTTTTCTTGATGTCATCCTCTGATTTCCCTTTCCTGTCCATCCTTAAATTTTGGAGTATATTGGCCTTTGTCTCTTCTTTTACATTCTCAATGGATCATCTCTGTCACTCAGAGAGTGTCAAATACAATGCGTGTGTACACCTGTAACAGGTAGCATCATCTACTTTCTAGGCTTTGTGTAGTAAACTGCCTTTTACATGTAACAATCTGTAGTTTCCACAGACACCTAAATTTCATACACCTACAGTGGTGTTGAGAATGCAAGTTGGTTTACCATTGCATAAAACAGCATGAATGCAAAACTTTCCAAAAGCTGCAAATAGAATTACCATATAATCCAGTAGTCTCAATATTGGTTATATAACCAAAGAAATTATTAAATCAGAAGTTATCTTCTTGCCTATATTTTTTGGTAATACTAACCATGGCCACAATAGAGTATCCACCAAAATGTTTACTAATACATAAATAAATTGGAAAAAATAGTACATGATATGTATTCAACCCTAAGAAGATGAAATTGTGTCATTTGCAGAACACGTATGGAATGGAAGATGTCAGGCTAAGTGGAATAGGCCACACAGAGGAAGATGAACATCACATGTTCTCACTTACTCGTCACAATCTACAAAACGATGGTCAAATTACGATACTATATACCCTGTCAACATGCACAAATACGATACATCAAAAATGATTATGTATATAATTCAAGGAAAGCAAATGAAAATGTCTCAACTTGTTTCACATGGAAATCAGAAACATTTGTATAGCTCATGGAGTATCTGCAGCTAAATGGAGACTAACCCATTACGTTTTCATAGCATTCATAACACAGAGACCATTGAGGCAATTTTAATATTGAAACAGTGCAGACCGCATAAGTTCTCATGGTAATAAATGAGTGACCTTTGATGAAAAATAGTTTCACAGGTCAAATACAAAACGTATCTGCTTCTCCTGTCGCTCCACCCCTTAACAAGAGTCTAGCATGTGCTTCGGTCTGTCTGCATCGCCTCTGTGAAGGCGGGGGTCCTGGATTCTTCTGTCTCTGTGAAGGCAGGAGTCCTGGGTTCTTCTGTCTCTGTCATTTACAACCCACTTGACCCAAATTGCTTTCGTCCCTCCTAGGATTTCTAGATCATGTAATGAAAGGTGTAACATGGCAACTTTTGCTGTGTGTTTGACTTTCCACCCCCTTATTCTGACTCAAGAACTTCATCCATTTCCTTCTATGTCAGGACATAGACAAACACTTTATGTCCTTGAGAATCAGGCCATTTCTTTTGGAGACAGCTATGCAGTAAACTAGTCTCACTGCTGCCTACACCATCTCTGTGATTTCAGCAGGATCGGTCTTTTCTTAGCACTAGTCTCACTGTCTCTATGGTGTAGCTCCCAGGATATTCTCATTACATTTGTATCCTAGTCTTGAGTATTCAGCTTGTCTACAGACAGTAGACTGATGTAGTTGGAAGAACATCAGACAGGCTGTTCCTGGTGGGAGGAACCACAGTATTCAGCTCATGAGTAGGATGCCGTGAATATATGTGAAGCTTCCCACTCACCCGCTTAGCTGTAGGGTCTCAGATGCTCCCACATCAGGTTACCTTATTTGTACCTTACCTTTGAAGCATTCTTTATGTGGAAAACTATTTTGTTTTATAGACTATGATGAATCTTTAATAGTGAAGGAGAAGGAAACCTCAGAGAGATGGAGATGCAACTTAGTTTGCTCGTTCGAAGCACAACCTTGTTATTCTCATTGTAGAGCTTTAAGGATGCAGACCCCCTGTGAAATGATGCTTAGTGTTGAAAGCCATTTCCAGATGCTTAGGATCAAACCCAGGGGTGCGTTCATGCTAACAAATGTCCTCCTTCTGAGTTGCACCTCAGCCCTGTAAAGTGTTCTCACACATATCATTTTATTGGATTTTTAATTTACTTCAAGTATTTTTTTTTATGTATTGCTATTACTAGTTTCTTAATTGGTGGAATTGGTGGCCACTATTAGCCATCCACTGCTATGTTGTAAAGTGAGAAGTGCTTCGAAATAAAAACCGTAACAGTAATGCTAATTACTGATTACCACATGTGAGGATGCATGCTCAGTGCTGTGTGTGTGTGTGTGTTTGATTAGCTGCATTGACTCAGTGAAGCAGACATTCCTGTGCAGGGCTGTGAACTAATATGTGATGGCACATTCTTGCTTGCTTGAAATTTGTAGGCACTCCTATAGGGTGTATAGCGTTGGTTATTGGGATGTCCTGATGGAAATGTTTGATTCGTGGTCTAAGAACTTAACCATGAATAAAGAAGATGTTGTATAAATATGTCCCAGGCACAATTTAGATGTTTGATTCTAACTGGAAACAGAATTAAGGTAAGACGTTCTTCAGATTTGGGGGTGTGGTGGTTAAGTCAGGTAGTAGTTGATATAAGAGTGTTGTAATTATTTAAAAATCGACTGCCGCTCAGGCCGACTATCTAAGTTGTGGTGGCTCTGCCTAGCTCAGCCATATGGCCAGAGGCCACGTGCATACCACAGCTAGAAATGTCCAACCAGAGACACCAACCCTACCACCCACAAGACACCAGTATGGGAGATGGCTCTGCCAAACTTCCACACTGTCTCTGCAAGGCTGGGCAATGCCCGTATCATCCTGCCAACCACATGGACTCGGTACAGATGAGACTCTAAAGCTTAGATTATCCAAAGGCTTATATATTTAGTAATGATCAATAACAAGATACCCTTACAATCAGTGGTGTAACCCAATGCCCAACCTAGATATACCAACTACCTTTGCTACAGACAAGCAAACATCAGCCTCTATGGTTCCCCTCTCTCATGCTCCGTCTCACCCTTTGCTCCTCCTCTTCCTTCTCCTCCTCTTCCCTTATTCCTCTTCTTCCTCTCCTTATCTCCTCCTACATAAGTGAGTATCTTTTCATTTTCTTCCTAAACCTCAGAGATCTTTGGCTTTTAGGAACTACTGTGGATTTTTCTATGCTTAAGAATTCAAGAAAGATAGTTCCTATTGATGTATTATATCAATTAAAGCCCTGACAATATCTCTTTTATGCAAAAAAGCAACTAACAGTGTCATGGTGATCTTCTAATTGTCATGACAGTGAATAAACTGGCTCATGCAGCCTTACCCAAATTGCCATTTGCATGGTTATTGTATTATAAGAATAGTGTGGCTTTTAAAACCCTGCTAGAGACAGTTTGACTCTGCTTGGCTGGGATTCAGGACAATAACGCCTTTTACTAGACAGTACTAAAGCCCTGGCATAAAGGTAGAGAATTAAATCAAGCTACAGCTGTACCACGGATCATTTCTGTGCAGCGAGTAGCCAATGGAGAGCCTGGTAGTGTGTTAGAACAATGAGCCCATCACTGACTCAGAGGGACCTGTAAAAAGTAGCTTGCAGTAGTTTATTTATGCAATCAGCAGAACTAACAGAAACTCATAATTGTGATTCTGCTGTTAGTCCATTAAGTCCAAAGGAGAGCTTAAAGATACATGGAGACTCAGTGTTTTCTGACCTCTGTTACTTCTGCTCACATAATGTTCTCAGTGCAAGCACACTGGCTTGCGATGGTCAGTGCATTTTGGCAGGCAGTTCTCAGGGCTAAATAATATATTGATAGTTTACGCAGCTAATGAAAAGGAGAGCATATTTCTCAGTGCCATCAGAGGTGCTGAGCTCTTGGTATGTTCTTCTGCATTCCTCTAAGGCATCTGTGAGAATCCCCGGCCTCACAGGAAGACAATGCTGTGGTAGCCACATGACTTCTGGGATGAAGGATTGCAGCCAAAGTCTTCACGTAAACCCAGTGTTAGAATCCAGACATTCAGTTTCTTGAGAACTGATCATGAATGGTTTTGAGAATCTGGTACAGAAAATGCCTAGAACATCGTATGAATTAGGGCTTTGTTTGTATGCAAGTGACCAAAAGCCTAATAGCAGCAGAGTCTACATAATAGTTGTTTCTGTTTGGATAAAATCAATACAAAGGAACTAAGCAACCCAGGGTTCTGGAATTGCTTGGCTCAATGTTCTTCATAGTCGTTTCTAGATTGACATAGATAGTTCAAAAAAACAGACTGATTTAAATGATGCTGTCAAGGACCCGAGATCCCAGTTCTCTGTTATCAGTCCTGTGCTAGACATCTATGTTATGGCTCATCATGGCTTCTAGGCTCAGAAACTTGGTCATTTGATCAAGAAGAGACAGACTGGGAGAAGAGGTGGAGGTTGTCACAGCCCCTGGGTCCCACATAGTCATATCTAAATCAGAGCTGCAAGGACTTTGATAAAAAGGTGGCATCTCGATGTTGAAGGAATCACAAACAACGTTGGTAGAAGTCTGACTTTGGTGGACAGCCTTTGTTATTGGAAGTCTCTTTGGTAGTTGATAAAAATCAGACATTAAAACATTGATTCCCTCTGAGCAGCCCAATGTTTTTTATGCAGGCAAGCAGGAATAAAACGGAAATGGTTAGATGCCAGCTCCCTGACTCTTATAGCAGCACATTCCGCTGCTTACCCACAAAGCACTTCCCCAGGAAGTTGCAGCCAAGAATTTGCTTGGCCAGGCTTGTCCATTTTTCATTCATTTCAATGACCATCTCCAAGAAAAAAATCTGAAAAGAGGAATCTCACTGAAGGACCTAGGGAATATGAACAGAAAAGAAGTGACTTAAAACTACATGTGCCTGATTGAGAATTTCAGGATTTTCATCATCTCTGTGTGTATCTGTGTTTTTGTCTTTAAGCTCATGCAAACACGTGAATATACATTCAAGGTTAAGGTGATCATTTCAGAGTCAAGGACTCTGTTTTCTTGTTTTGAAATAGCCTTCTCAGACTCAGGATGGCTTTTGGCATTCAGTAAACAGTGTGTTCAACCCTGTTGAGGTATCAAAGTATATTTCATATGTATGGAAAGATTTCGGTCTGGTACCTTCAAAAAAGCTTCCTAGGAACCTCAGACACTAGGTAGTGAGAACTTGCTGGACCCCAGGCTTCAAGTCACTTTGGTCTAGGTTTTCCTCCCTGAAGGTATCCTTTATCTTTTCAGGAGGTTCCAGTAGAACATCCTTAAACAAACTAGAGGTGGGAGAATGGGAAAGGGAACCTGCCTGGGCTCTGGAATTGCTTTTCTCAATGTCTACCGCAAGCATCTCTAGAAAGGCTTGCCTGGTTCAAGGATAGGTTTAGGTCCTTCTGTGTATGATTCCTTCTTCAGGTCAGGGCAAGTTGTGATTCTTACCTTTAGTTCTGGGTGTTATGAACTCATTCTTCTCCTTCTATACTGAGTCCTATGTGTGATTCATTTTATATTTTAGATAATTTTAGATCTTTTTTTTGTTTACCTCTGTTTGTGGTCTCTTTTTAGTACGCTTTTTGCTTTATCCTATGGTTGTTAGAGACCTTTATGTGTTTAACTGCATTGCTCTCGATATCTAGTGTCTAGAAAAGGAGGCCAGACAGGATTAGATCCAGTCACTGTGTTCTAAAAGCTCCCTGTCTAATCAGCAGAATCTGCTAGATGGCTTTCTAGACATCAACACAGTCTGACAAACAGTTTGTAAAGATCATACAACAACATCTGTGTACTTTTCTTTTCACCTCATTATGTTTTATGTTTTCAGCAGTAAAATGGGGGATTATGAAACTATGACTTATGGTATGGTTAAAAAATAAACAAACAATTAGAGGTAGGTGGTAATTTGCCACTTGTGTTTTGCTTAATACATTCCAGAAAGAATCTGGATTTACCTATATTTTATTTTTGCCTAAAACATGTCCTCCATTATAAAGGTTATCTTGGATCTTTTCACTAGTGGATACAAAATGAAGGAAAACAGCAAGTGACCTGATTTAAGACAGTAGATGCTTTTAAACACCTTAAATATGTATTTGAATTATTTTCCAGGTCATTTGTTTCTTTGCCAGGTAGAGAGAGTGAGGGGGAGGGCTGTTTAAACTGACGTTGAAATCATTCAAAATATCATAGGATCTGACTGGCCAGTGTCTTCTAAATTATCTCCTCATAAGCTTCTGAAAATCATGTATGTCATCAGTTAAAAATGACACTGTAGTTAAAATGTTTGACCATTTAGTATTCAAATTGATGGAATAAAATATTTTGCTCAACTCACAGAATAATTGAGATGTTTTTTCCATCTTTTTTTTTTCCAACATGGTATACAAGAACACGCTCAGGTGGTTCCTGATGTCAGGAATGTGTGGCGGTGGCTTGCTCACGTCTCAGAGGGTAGGAAGCAGAGAGATAGGAGGAATGCTAACACTTGTCTGGCTTTTTCTTATTCTTCCTTTTGTTTTCAGCTTAGATCCCCAGGCCATAGTATGCTACCACCCATGTTCAGAGACCTCACCTAATCCTTTCTGGAAATACTTGAAACAATATGTCCCTTAAGTGATTCTCAATCCATTCAGTTTGATGTTGAAAAGTAACAGAAAAAGGAGAATCACAGATAAATAGATGTGTATACATGCTTGCATGTATGTATGTATGTATGTAGATAGATGTAAGTAGCTTGCATGTATGTATGTATGTATGTAGATAGATGATAGATAGATAGATAGATAGATAGATAGATAGATAGATAGATAGATAGATA
>JANHMN010000024.1:9952037-9963422 GCA_030674055.1 Rhabdomys pumilio | reverse complement strand
ATGCTGATGCTGATGCTGATGCTGATGCTGATGCTGATGCTGATGCTAATGCTGGAGGGGGAGAGAGAGAGAGAGAGAGAGGATGCTCAGCAGTTACGAGCACCTCCAGCTCTTACAGAGGCTCAGAATTTGGTTCCTAGTACACAGGTTTAGTGGCTTACAACCACCTGTCACTTCAGATCTCAGATATTGGAACCCTTTTCTGGCTTCCACAGACCTCATAATTCACATGCACAGATTCCAATACAGACGGAAAGATAATAGAAACACACACACACACACACACACACACACACACACACACACACGCACACGCACACGCACACACACACACACACCTTTTAATTTTTAAAAAAAAATATCTGGACTTTTTAAATCCACTTTGAAATTGCTCTCCATCACAGGCTCACTGATATGTCGGTGGGTCAGGTGTCTCAGTGACATCGAAGATGTCAAACAGTCTCTGGACATTTACTGTGGTGACTTTTCACCCTCATATGCAAATAATGTTCTCACCCAGATTTTCATTGAGAAAATTATTAGACGAGACACCCCAAACTGAAATCGTATCACTTCAGTGAGATGACTATCTACTAATGTCTTGAGTTTCTTTAATATCACTTAATTTCAACTGAAAGTCATTTAAATTATTCCACATTTGATGGTCCCAGTCTTGATGTTAATGTGTCCTGTTGGAGGCCAACCTGGATTTAAGTTTATACAGGAATGCAGCAGGAAGCCCTTTGCTGGTGTTGGTCCAGCAGGAAGATATGAGTCACACTAACCCAGAGGCCTTCTCAGATCATAGAGAAATGTACTGTCTGTTCCTAAATTACCAATGTGGAATTAACACATCCTGGAACCAGTCCTTAGATTAAGGCTTCCTGAGCAGTTTTCTATGGGAGGAGGGGATGCCCACATAGTAACTTGGGTTTCTTTGTCAAATTGTGTCAAAATTTTTCGTTTGTTCTGCACTGCATATTATAAGGTAGCTAATAACCCAAATATGTGCACATTTACATTTTCAACATATCAATATTGATATTTTATGCACTATCACAGTGACATTTTCAATCCCAAGTTGCTCAACTAGCCTTCCTCCCACCCCTATATTAACATAGGGATGATACCACACAAGGATTACCCTGATAGTTACATTGCATTCACCTTTTATTCTCAGCAACATGTAATACAGCCCTTTTAGCTAAAGAGCTAAAAGTATCACTATGGCTCAGACAACTGAAGCCTTCTAAATATAACTCGCAAACCTATTTCCTTGGTGTGGAGTCAATGATCTCAGTCTTTGTGCAGACATAAGCTGAGCTGAAAACCAACCCACCTGTCATGGCTTCTTTAGCACAGATGTTATGAGCAGGTTTTTTTTTTCTGTGACAAGATAAATAATAAATAAAATGCAGAAGAGACCGTGTGCAGCATCCACTGGGTTACTGGGACTGTTGATAGAGGCAGCACCCTACGCCATGACTGATCACAAGGTTGTCTGAGAAACAGTAACTCTACGTTCTTTTAGGGAGTTATCCTGGAGATGCGCTTCAGCAAACCAAGTGAGAAAGTCAAGAAAGCAGGTGAAGTGGTGAGGGAAATGTATGTGTCTAGATGACTCCAGAGAGAAGTGAATAAAAGCCGGCCATCAGCTGGAGGGTTAAGGAGGAGCTGGATCAGGATAGGAAAATTTGGGGCTCCTGGAATGTGGGATCTGCAGAGAAGTGAATCTCTAGTCTATAAAATAAAGATATGATTAAAGAATTTAACATTTTGACTTCTGACAGGTAGGTAGACTAAGGAAAAAGCAACTAGACTGTGGGTTTAAAATCTATATTTATGTGTGTTATTACAATCAACAACTTTTTTATAATTTTGATGACAAGTTGGCCATTTGGTTTTACTTATGTATTCCATTTAAACTTTGTGGTTTTGGAATTAAAGATGGCGCATCCTCTTTGTAGCTCAAATTGGACTTAAACTTATAGTCCTTGGTATTCATGTCCTTGAATACTGCGGTTATTAACCATGCCTGGATTAGGAATTAAATTCATTTTATGTTGGCATTCTTGATTGGGAGAAGTGAGATAGAATCCTACTAGGTAGTTCTTGCTGGCTTGAAATTCACTATGTGATCCAGGGTACCCTCAAGGTACTTGCAAAGATCCACTTGTCATAGACTCTCACTTATAATTATTGGAATTACAAGTGTGTGCTACCATGCCCAGGTAGTAATTACTTTTAAATAAAATAAAACTTTGTATCTCACAGCCCTTATATATGCATAATAATGTAAATTTCACTGATTTCAACAAAAAAAGAAATAAACCACTGAAAAGATGAAGGTGTTTTAAGAATATGAATTTTTCGGTTAAGGTATGAAATTAATAAACTTAGTAATATCCACTTGAATGGAGTCTTTAGAGATTTGGAGTCATGCCAGAACAGTTTCGTAAGAGATGGCGGAAGGTAGAAATGAGCGTAGTGAGGGTGACTGGTGCTCCAGGATAAAGCTTTCAGCTGGTCTGCTTCACTCTTAAAGAACACACTGTTTAATAATTTACAAGAACAGAATATTGGAACAATACTCCAATTTAAAAGAAAAAAAAAACATGGGATGAGCTGAACTGGTAAGGCTGGCAAAGGAACGTTTTGCCCATCTCCCTAAGAAAGCCTGGCTTTGGCCTTTGCTTCATTGCTGCTGTGGGACCAGTCAGGTGTCAGTCAGGGATATGGAGAAGTTGGTTGTGAGTCTTCTCTTGGCCAGTTACTAGCTATGTGACTGTATGCTGTGGCAACATGCCTACTGTGTGCAAGAAGATGGTAGGATTGATTTCTTTTCTCTGACTTTCAGGAAGAGGGTGGCACCTCTCTTGCTGATAACTACTAATGTATGATGGCTCAGTAACTTCAACAATTTTTCCTCCTCTGGGTAGATTTGGTGATCTCAGTCTTGTTGGAACAAACAGGGTCTGCAGGTCTTTGATAAAGATTCATATGAGTTGTACATCAGGCATGGGAGCTAGTTTCCAGATATCTTGCCGAGAAGCAAGGAAATCCCTTTGTTGTCTGTTACAGAAAGTCCGACTTGAACTTGTATAATGTTTTCTACTTGATCAGAATTCTACTAATGAGAGTTTACTTGATCCTTGTCCCACTGGGGATTGGAGATAGGATACAGGAACAAATAAAGTGATTTCATTGGCCCAACTGTGCAGCTGAACATTGTAAAAAAAAAAAACTAGCATTACTACCAAATATTACTACCAAAGGAAGTAACAGACAACACCTATACTGCCTAAGTATGGCACGCGTTAATCCACATTCCGATCATCTATGACTCCCTAAAGTCTTAATTCATACTGTAGTTCTCAGTTCTTTTGTTTTTTCTGTAGTTATGTTTGTAAAGGTTCCATAGTGAATCAGAGTGAACCTCTGGTCTCGGCAGTTTGCTCAGTCTGATCCATACCCAGCCTTGTTCTGTGCTTCCCTCTGTCTAAACAGGCCACTGTTGCTTGATTAACATGGAATGTGGTTTTCTCTTGGCTCACCCGATGCCATAGGCTGATGCTCACCTAACACTTGCATTTTCTTAGCCAATTTTCTCACACTGGGGGACCCTAGACTCTACCACTTCAGGACTACCCTGGGGCCATTTGAGACAGAAGAATCACTAACAAAAGCATGGCACTGTGAAAAATGTAGCGCTGAATAGAGCGTGAAAGGGAGGCTTGTTTACAGTTTACAGCTGAGGCAGCAAGGCTGGGTATTGCCTGGTTTGACCTCAGCTGGAAATGTGGGATTTAGACAGTCCTCTGTGCATGACCAAAGGGCCTTTGATAGGGTCGATTTGGGAGGTGACAACTGTATTTTAGTGGGTTTGCTTATGTAGGTATAGAATCTACAAATAATGAAGACTTAGCTGCAATAACAAGTAAATCGAAATTTGAGTCATAAACTGAGTAACTTCTCTAACATCCAAGAAAATACTAGGTGCTAGAACTGATTCCTACGTTCTGTGTGTGTTTGGGTGAGGTGTGTTATCTGCCCAAACAAGACTCCACTTAGATCTCTGGTCATTACTGTGCCCTGCATATGCAGCAAACTTCTTACTATTACCATGCCAGGATTCCAAAATATTTCCTTCTTCTGCATCCTCTGTGCTTCCCATAATCCCTTGCATCTTGACAACCAACCTATGTGAAGTCTTAGAGATGTGGTTTAACTCACCCCCATTCACATCACATTTCTTTTAAGTGCTCTGCTAGGAAGTCTGGGTAATGTTCTATCCTTTCCCACCAAAGCAGAAAAAGGAGCTTGGTGACCACACCCACACTGCCTTCCTTTTAAGATTCAACCTTATTCCACGTTGTTCTGTATCGTGTGTGTGTGTGTGTGTGTGTGTGTGTGTGTGTGTGTGTGTGTGTGATATTTCTGTTTCCATGTAAGAGGTGTTGGAAATGTTCATGTTCTAACTGTTAGAATTGAGGGGAAGAAAATTGAGGAAACTGAGGTTTTATTTTCTGTGCAGTAAAAGTTTGCTTGTCTGTTGGAAGAAACTCGCTAATGATTTTCTTACTCTTAGCTGAGTTTATCAGCAAAGTCTTCCAAAAAATGAAAAGAAAGAGAAAGAGAGAGAGAGAAAGAGAGAGAGAGAGAGAGAGAGAGAGACATTGCCAAATGAAATGCTTTGATATCAAATTAAAACAGTGACAGAAAACCATTTTCTTCCCTCTGTAAATTTTCTGTAGGTAGGTTCAGTTCTTGCCTCTTGTAATTCAAGGCAAGCATGATAAGGAATTTGATTGCATGGTTTTTTTGCTATTACTTTGGAGGCAATTACCAGATCGGCATACACAGTAATTTGTAGGTGAGAGGTGATCAGATGTGAATATATCCACTCAGTCATCTCCCTGGAATTCAGACACATCACTGCTTCTGGCTTTAGAATTAGGACCAGTAATTGCAGCCCTTGGATGAGCAGAGAATCTGAAATAGGCTATTTCCTGAGTGATGGATACTGCTGTGGGCTTACTGTGGGAGGCAGAACTGAGCTGAGTCCCGTTCCACTCTGTACCCTGGAGTAGTGGCAACAGAAGTAGTAGCTATTGTCCTAGTGATGGTAGTAGTGGGTGGCGTCATCATCTCCCTAGCAACCACAGCACTGACATAGTTGTTATTTTGAAATTCAGCAGCAGACATGCAGATAGGGTTGGGAGGGGCCCAGCTTCAGGATTCTATATGTGGAGACAGAATGAAGGAGTTTGTCACTTGTGACCTCAGTTGTGCCTTAGTTTCCCTTCCCCTTCAGTAAAAGGGGACACATTCTTTTCATGAACTCTGAGGAAAGGACAGTGGCCATCCCCTGGAGAATTGAAAAGCTCCTGTGAGTGTAAGGCAAACAAAGGCTGGGTACCTAGTGCCCTGCAGGAGCTGCCTTCTTAAAGAAAGATGTTTTCCCAGATTCCTTGAACATTTTGATGAAGCATGCTTTTTTGAGAAGCTATTTTCTTATATTTGTGCAATGATGATGATGATGATGATGATGATGGTGATGATGGTAATAAAGTTACATGGTGTTAACTACTTAAGAAGCCAAACACGCTTACCCAGGTATCCATATGTTCATGATGCTAATGTAGTGTCATACAATTTGATACTTGTGATTTCCTATTTTCTGTTATGAATGGGTATATGCTTAAATTGCTTCTTGCATTTTTTTCCACAGTACAACCCTGTAGCCTTTGATTGAAAAGAATGGAGAGATAAGCTTGTGTCCCTCAAATATAATTATTAAGCATTCCTTGTGGTCTTTTTTTGAGGTTTTGGAATTCTGCTGTTATATCAAGCACTCTGTTCCCTTGCTGCTCTTTCTAGAGTTGATATGCATTTTATTGACCATCTCTGTGTTTCGCAGGGTTGTAACACGCAATCCTAGTGGGTTCCCCCAGAAAAAATGCTCTAAAAATCAATCACTGATTTTTTTTTTCGGGATAATTTCAAAGACTCCTGTCCAGCAAACTTTTCACACTGCATCCCTGTGGTTGTTATCGTTGTAGACATAATTTGTTTGATATTATTCAGCATACCTAAGGGGAGGAAAACTCCTGAGACTTAGAGTTTGCATTTGTTGAAGTTCTGGTTTGTAACTTATCCTGATTTCTTCAAGATTTGGCCTTGTTTCTTTAAAGCTTGGGCCTGAGGGCTATGTTAATTTATATGCTTGATAAACCATCCCCCTGTGTGCTATTGACAGACTAGGACGGTGTAACCTCAAGTTCAGTGTGTTCTGGTGGTGGGAAGAGTTTCTTTCATTTTCCTTACTGTGATGTGGTAGATCATCTTACCTGGTACCATCTACATGCTCGGGAGGTACTGCCCATCAGCTACAGCTCCGCTCCAATGCTAAGCAGTTTCTTTGTTGTCTGTCTGTCTGTCTGTCTGTCTGTCTCTCTCTCTCTCTCTCTATCTATCTATCTCTCTCTCACACACACACAGACACACACACACACACACACACACACACACACACACACACACACACACACACGTGTCTGGTGCACAGAAAACTGTTGCTCTTGACCTTAAAGCACAGTAGACATATCATTTTCTTGTCCACTTTTATCTCTTGCTGAGAAGCTGAGGACTTTGTTACCTTAACTCGTAAGAACTCTATAAAGAGGAGGTACCATAACTCAGCGATAGAGTGCGTTCAGAACGCACGAGGCCTAGAATTTAGCCACTATCTTGAAGACACGACACCACCAACAAAGTATCAACCCCTCCAAAGAAGAACTCACTGAAACGCTAATGGCCCATCTCTTTTAGTGCTCAAGATATGATCCATACTAATAGATGAGTTGAGGGCATATTTCGGGCTTACCAAGACAGCTTTCCTTTAACTAAGACAGGAAGCCATTTAGAATTGTATTGTAAGAACAAAATGACTAGCCATATCTCCAAAGTAAGGCAATTTATTTGTGTGTATGAATTGTTCATGAGCTTTTGTGGTCACTTCTTCCTTGTTCTGGCTTCATTGTTTTTAACAATGGTTTCAGTAGATCTAGCTCATGGGTGATTGGAAGCCATTTCCAATCTGTGAAAGAGAATGTAGGATGAGACAGAAGAAGATGATAAAATATTGTTTTAATAATCCCTTTCCTCAGTTGTCAGCAGCTTTGGGGATTCACAAATAGCCTGTGGTTTATAAATATTAAATAAGGGATTCATTGCTGGAAAGTGTCACCACAACTAGCCAAACCCAGAACCAAAGCGATTTAGGCCAACACGATGCCTTTGTCATGAGAAATTTGGAGCTGAGGAATAGTTTCTTCTCTCTTTAAACATTTCAGAATGTGTGGGAAATAGTTTGTTATTATAAGAAGATAGCCTGGAATCTATGTTAAGGATGTTCTGTTAATAACCTCTAATCAGAACTCTACCACATTTTCATAGTCAATAAAGCAATGGAGAGTGTCAAATTTTAACTCCCTATTCTTTGATTGAGTCAAGACCATGAAACAAAGGAAGATACAACAAAAATATTTAAACAGGTAGAGAATCAGTTGTCACACTACGTACACTGCTCTATAGGAAACCAATTGAAACACCATTTGTCTGTCTATTGAGACTTAGTTATACTTCTGTGCAAGCAATGTTTTCTGGCTTGGTAACTTGGGTTATGAATTTTTCCTTTGAAACCTTAGTTCTTTTGAGTTTAGATCAATGACATATCTTAAGATTCATCATATCTTGAAATGAGGAGGAAGGAATGAACCGACTTGGGACCTATAAAGGATCAGTGATCTAAGATCTCTTACTGATGGGCAGGGAACTTTCTACACCTCAGCACCACTTCAGGCATCATCCTCCTGCCCAGAGGGACAGAAATTTGTAATTATGGCAGCAAGACCCCCAAAAGATAGCAAAGTATGCTCATCCTACTGTAGGATAAATATAATGCTTTTGTTATTGTAATGTTTTTATGTATACTGTGGATATTTCATAGACATACATGTTGCCTTTGAGTACCTCATGTCACTTGTTTATTGTGCTTTGAGCAATTGTAAGTTTCTGTAGTAGCTGCCACCCACTATAAAAGAACCTTTTCTGATTAGGATTGAGTCACACTCATCTCTGGTTGTGAAGATAAGAGTTCAGAAGGCAGTTTTATACGCTGTCCTTTTAGCAAGTACTACTACTTACTACTAGTGGTGGTGGTAGAATTTTGTCCTCATGAGCCATGCATTTTTGGCCAGATTTACAGTATCAGGCATGAGATTCCACCTGTGAGTGGGCCTTAAATCCAATTAGAAAGTAGGTGTATGGTTACTGCTGTAACATCCATGCACTTATTACACTAACAGACATGTCTTGCCATATTGGTCATCATCGTAGCTTGTAGGGTTCACAGTTACGGAAGACTATTCATGCCATCTCTTGGCCAAACTCCAGCAGCCCATATAGTACCTTCTATACCTAGGAAAGCTAGCCACCAGCGAGCAAGCTTCCACTTTAAGTACCAATTTGATTTCTGTAAATCCCGTTACCAAAGTATGTAGTGTCTTTGTCAATAGGGTCTTACTAAAATGTTTTGATAGTCAACTGAGAGCAAGAGCAACAGACCGTATTGTTCTGAGGATCTCTGGGGACTCCCTGGCCAACAATTCAAATGTAGGCACCATATACCTGGAGCTGGGATTTTTGTTTAATACCTTATAGATTCTGGTAGGGATATTATCAGGCCCATGTAGGGTGCCTCTGTTCACACATTTTTTGGGGGGTAATATTTTAAGGAGCTTAAGAAATAGTAGGCTCCTACACAGTTTTGTTCACACCTCCTTATTGTTATGCATTATCTCATCCTCTCCTCTGCCCCCCCATTCCCCTCATTATTCAAACCTCCCCCCATTACTTCCCTACCCCTTTCATACCATTTGTGCCATTCTTCTATTGTTGTTTTAAAAGAATATGACATTAAAATTATTATTTTAGCCAGACATGGTGGCTCAGGTCTGTAATCCTAGCACTTGGGAAGTGGAGCAGGAAGATGAGGTCATAGGGAATTTGAGGCCAGCCTGTGCTACAAGCTCCTACAAATAACCCTCATCCCATTCCTGTAACAAAACCCAGTAAACTTGCTGGCTCACTAAGCCAGACTTAGAGAGATTCATTTCTTTGGCTTGTCAACTCTGTCCGGTTTGTGGCTTTGGGATTCACAGATGCATCAGTGACATATACAAAGTGTTTCTGATTCAGAGTATTCCCTCAGAAATGAGCTTATTGAATCTTCATCCGAATTTCTTGGAAAAAAACTCAGTTTGCTTTAAGGATGGGGCAATTAAAAGGCAAAACAGTTGCATGGATTTCTCAGAGAGACACCCAGAGGAAACCAAGAGCCCTGGCCTGTGAATTCTCTTCGCTTTGATCTTATCTGACACTGAGGCATCCTGGGATATGGTCTTAGCCTAGTCTCAGGCTAAAGTTGCCCAGACAGTAGTAAAATAACAATCAAAATCAAACAATAGCAGTTACACACTTGTTCTGATAAAGGAACCTCTTGCCCATGGGAACCGAATCCTTGTCTCCGGGACCCTTGTCCAGCCCAGTGTCAGTTACATGGAAGGAGTTTCTTCCAAGAATCTCTGGACCTGGGCTGACTTGTAAAGAGTGAATTTTGTTTCTTCTGTACCCAGACTCTAAACCTTACAGCTATCTCTGACTCCTGTTCGATCAACATACCAAAGCAGACTGTAAACTTTGCAATTATCTTTGACTGCTTTCAGTGAGTTCTCTTTAAGTCCCCATTTTACAGTAGTCCCAGAGTTTCCACGCATCTCTCCGTTAGTTCCTCAGACTTGTCTCTCTTGCTCCCGTTTCAGTTCCCCAGTCTTCCAGCCTCTGACTCCACTAATGTAGGACAAGTCTCCCCCAAATACAGCTCTCCTACCAAGACTCAACCTTCTTGAAGTGTGGTGGTTTGAGAGCTTGTCTGAGCCAGGCCACCTCCAAGAAAAAAAAAACTATTCTAAAGTGTAGTCCCAGAGGATGACTGGCTCACCAGCTGGTGTGGGCACCACCCACAACTCTGGTTTCCTGAGACCCAGCCAAGGATCTTGGCTTTGTCTCACTCTACATCTTGTTATTCCCACCATCTGCAGTCCTCATGGATTCTCCCCAGCATGCCCACGGCAGCCGAGGTCTCTTTGTCTGGTGTGGAGACACTCTCGGTGACCCAGTTCCAACATGCTGTTGAAATGATCTCTGCCTAATCCCTGAATCAGTGTTCTAGCCAAGATGTGCTACTCACCGTTCTTCTAGCAAGCCCACTGCTTTCTCACTTTCCTGTCTCTTTGCCCTTTTAAGGCAGTGTTCTCTACACAGAATCCCTCCCATCACCCTCTGCCTCATGCTCTTCTTCCCACAAGAAGCCCCCTGGGTCTGTCTTCTCTGCTTGAAGCTGAAAGGATGTTCTCAGCCCTGGGAGCTCACAGCACTTTGCCTCCCTGCCCCAGATTTATCCTACTCTGTTTTTACACTTTGATGACTCTATGATCATTGTCTTTACCTACTCCAGCCTAGGCAAGAATTGTATCATATTTATTCTGTAGCCCTCTTTATCAGGCTTAGCCGACTGGCCTAGATTAGAATGAGCAACTGCTTTGGTGACCAAATATTTGAAAACATCACACTGAAGAAAGCTCTAGCCAGCATTGGGAGGAAACTGGACTTCAGTTTATCTCCTAAACTATTCAGGTTTGGGAAACCTGGGAACCCGAAGCCCATGTAAAAAGTTAGGCAAGACAGTATGAACCTAGAATCCCAATACTGTGGAAAGAGATGGGACAATCCCTTGGACTTGCTAACTACCCAGTCAAACAGAATCATCAAACTCCAGGTAGAATGTGATAGACACCTTCTCTTTGTCTGGTGTGGAAATCCTCTCAGTATGTAGCTGTACCAGCAGGCTCTGATGGAGACCCCTGCATCAGTAAGTAAGATGGAAGAGTGATTGAAACAGGACAGGGTCCCTGTGGGCAAGAGGTCTCTATCAGAACAAGTGTGTAAAAAACTGTTGCTTGCTTTTGATTATCATTTTATTACTGTTTGGGCAATTTTAGCCTGAGACTAGACTAAGACCATATCCCAGGATGCCTCAGTGTCAGATAAGATCAATGAAGTGGGAATTCACAGTCCAGGGCTCTTGGTTTTCTTTGGGTGTCACTTTGAGAAGTTCATGGAACTGTTTTGCCTTTTAATCGCCTCATCCATGTTCTAATCATATATATGTAAACCTCTGGCTTTTAGACACTTATACGTACAGGTGTGTATGTGAACACACACACACACACACACACACACACACACACACACACACACACA
>JANHMN010000024.1:9929999-9952027 GCA_030674055.1 Rhabdomys pumilio | reverse complement strand
ACACACACACACACACACACACACACACACACACACACACACACACAAATTAATAATGTTTGTCCCCCATAGAGTTGAAATTAACTATAAACTTTAAGATATCATAAAGATGATGGGGGACCTCCTCTTGTTTTATTTGCCTATGGTGGGCGCTATGAGACTGCTTCCCTCAGTAGTAGGAATGGCTTTCCTATTTACCATCAGGCTTCATGTGCTAGCTCTGGGTATCCTTGGGAGAAATGGCTGTTTATTTCTTGGGATGTGGTTGTCAGGTTTCACAATTTCTATGGGACCTGGTGTGAATGTTCATCTCCAGAGTCACAGACACCTCATCATTTATGTAAATGTTGTCAGTTTGTCTAATTATCATCTCAGATTTACACAGAAATAATATGCCTAACTGAAAGGAAAACATAACTGGGTAAAACAGCTGCATTCTACATTTGTTGACCTTTGGGTGTTAAATGAGGCGAATGCTGAGCAGAATGTTTGTGAGGCTACAGTAGCAATAAAATGCATATCCTACTCTGTTTCATTCAGAAGGGATTTTGCATTGGGAAAATTGGGCTAACTTGAATACCTGAATTTGACGAGCAGAGGGCTTGTTTGGTGTTTTGTTTGTTTTTGTGGTGTGTGTGTGTGTGTGTGTGTGTGTGTGTGTGTGTGTGTGTGGTACATGTATATTTCTATGCATATTTTGCATCTGTTTGAGTACATGTGCTTGTGCTTACATGTGGGGGTTGTTGGAAATCATGTCGGAGCATCCTTTCACCTTATTCATTGGTAGAGGTTGTCTCAGTCCAAGCATGCTCAAATGGCTAGTCACCATCTGAGCAGGCTCATATGATTAGTCCTAACCTAAGCAAGCTTATATGACTAGTCAACTTGCTCTGTCTCTACCTTAGGAGTCTGGAATTACAGACTGGCTGCCGTGCCTACCCAGCATTTATGTGGATTTGTAGGGATCCAAATTCTGATCCTCACACTTATTTTTTAAGTGCTTTAACCAACGTGCCTCCTCTCCATCCCCGCCCTTACTTTCTTTGTGCGCTGCAAGACCTGACTAGAGTGTAGCGTCTATTGCTCTGAACTATGCCTCGAAGGATGATGGAAAAATCTAATTGGCTTTCACCAAGTGTATTGCTCAACAGTATGATCCAGGACCTTATATTGTTCTTGCATGCAGACAATAATGAACAACAACAGCGTCATTCTTTATTTAACCATCTTAAAGACCAAATTAACAAGGAAAGTTGCACAAACTAATTGCTAAGGAAACTGAAGAGCGACAAGCCATCTATCCCTTGCTGTGTAAGTCTAAGGAATAAAGCCTGGGGTTATTTTAGGGACAGTTCTGGGAAAAATGCTAGCTTTTAGAGAATTATTTGTTCAGGGTCTAGACTTTAGGCTACAAGTATCCAACAGAAACAAAATATAAACGCCATAATACATTTACATTCTTCTCATAGTCACATTAACAAAATAAAAATATAGTGGAAACTAATTTTAATAATATATTTTACTCAACTAACTATATATAGTACATCACATGTAATTCCCATTTTTTAAAATATCAATAATTTATGTTGCTGTTGTTGCTTAGTCTTTGAGATCCCATATGTATTTTACACCTTTTGGTTTAGAGTTTCCATTTTCAATTGTATAATAGTCACATACTAATGATAATCACTATTGGCAACAGTTAGGCTTCATGCTGGGATGTAATTGTCTGAGAACAAACGTGGTGAAGAAATGATTTGGTCATCACTTTGAAAAAAGAGTCAGCAAGCCATTTCAATATTGGGCCAACCAGAGAATTTGGTGTCACATGCCTGTAATCCCAGCACTTGAGAGACTGAGGCAAGTGGGTCGTGAGTTCAAGTGCAGTCTCAGCTATATAGTGTCAGTCTATCTAAAAAGAGGATAGAGGCATTAAAAAAAAAAAGGTTGGGTTTTTGTGGGTCATATGTTCCCTCCCCCCACCCCCAATAATACAGCACAAATGTAGTTACAGACATTGCTTTAAAACTTGTATGAGGCTCTGTTTCAATAAAATTTTACTTATATAAACAAGCTGCGGATGAATTTGGCTTGGGTGCTACTTTCCCTACCCCTTCCTAACTTTAAAGCGCATCAATGTTGAATATGAATGAAAATGATTTCTGCCTGGGAGGACTATTTGTATGTGAGATGTCTCTGTATTTAGCAACCACAAATGTAGCAAATGACGGCTGCTAGAGTTGATTTCCTTTGCCATGAAACAGTGTTAATTCTCACTCTGCCACAAGTGTTGTTTATTGGTTGGTTTAGTAAATGACAATGTTTTTATGTCACTATTGATCTCAATGCTTTTCTCTCTTTTCCCCCACCCACTCTCCTCTCTGGCTGGGACCATATTTCTGGATGACTTGACTCTCATAACGCTGTTCATTCTGCCCTGTTAAAACAGGTAAGACTTGTCTTTCACTTTGAATTATGATTCTCTCAGTGTTACATAAGGTTTCTCTTTGAATTTAACTATTCAAGGGAATAGCATAACATAATTCACCTCTAAGTTAAATTGTTTTCAGCGACAATAGTTATCAGTAGTCTCCATGGTAACATGTGTGTTCTGTCAACTGTAGGAACAGCCTCTTCATATATTGTTTTGTGAATTACAGTTTGTTCTCAACATACAATAAGAAAACAGACAGAGGTCAGATTTTACTGTCTTCGGTTTGCATTCTCAAATTCAATATAAGGCTATCACAAACCTATCTGTGCCTTGTGATTATTTGTGTTCAAAAAGGTTTTTTTTTTTAACCTTTTTCATTTTAGGAATGTTGGGAGGAGACTTTTCCAAATGCCACAGCCCTGGGGAGTATGTTGTTGTGCCCTATGAAGCCAGGAGGGTGACCAACTGTACTGGAGATACTTTAAATTTGTTTTGAGACTTTCTTATGGCCCAGTTGTGGGCTTGTTCATTTGACAATCCATAGGGACATTTAAAGAAAGAGTATGTAAGCATTTATAAGTCTCTTCCTTCTGCATTTCATTGTGTGTGGGAAACAAAAAGCCCATATTTTAAGATTTTTTTTTTTACTCTTAATTTAAACATCAACAATTACATCCCTCTGAACCTGCCAAAGGCAGTTCATGTTCTCCTGCTCCTCTGATGGTGGGTGATTCCATGGGAAATCTGCTGCAGGGATCCTGTGGTCAGATGAACACAGACAGAGACTTTCCCACCCTCCTCAGGAAGCACTCCGTGCCTCCATCTTTCCTGTCTTGCAGGAAGACAGCATCCCCTGAGACTGGTTCCTCAGTCCCTCTCCCTTAGCCCAACTGACCCCTTTACCTTAATCTCCTTTCCTTGTCTTTCTAATTTCAACCACTGACCTTGCTCTTTTTATCCATGTCTGGTCTCTCCTCCATCCTCCCCAAGACCCTGGGACCATAGTCTGTGGCTCTTCCTGTGCCCTGGCAATATTTTCTTTGTCAATAGGCCTTCAACTGCAGCCTGCAGACATCACCAGGCTTCCTTAGGCCTCAGAGGCAGAAAGTTTCCTTCCATCTCATTCCTTCTTCTTTGTCAAGACTGTCTTTTAAAGAGCGACTGTGCCCACCTTCATCTTTCCCTACGCATCACCTATGTGGTGAGCAACATCGTCCAGTTAGGAATTTTATAGACCATCCCCCACGGTGGCCCCCCTGTAACACATGTAACTCAGGTAATACTGATTTTCCCTTCCCTCACCCTGCTCCTGTTTGCCTACTCTTTCTGATTAGCTGTCTCTTCACATTTTCTTTCATTACATTTCCCCAGATGTAGGTGTCCTTAGGAGCCCTGGTTTGGCTATTTAGTTGCTGGTTTTATAAATGTCCCTTGCTGCTCCTCACACCTCTGTCTTCATGGCTTTAGGGTGTCCATGTGGGGAAGCACCATGTCTGTCCTCAGATGCAGCCCACATTACTCTGCCTCCCCATGGCATGTCACTAAAGTTGAGTGTTCTCCAGCGAGCATCGTCATCTTCCCTTGTTACCTGTCCTTGTCTCTTCCTCAACTGTCACATCTGTCACCTTGCGAGGTCCTCAATCACGCCTCTGCCCTTATCTTTCCACAGCCCCCTCACCATCTTATTTGACCCCTAAAGGAGCTCAGCTCATTTTCTTCTAAGTACCCTCTGACCTGTTGCTGAAGTCTTAAGTGAAGTTCCTGCTGCCACTCGCTTACTTCCAAGGTTTTCGCTGATCCCTGGTTATATTGGTAACTGGTGCCCTGTATACAGCAAGTGCTCAATAAAAGTCAGCTATCCCCCTCTTCCTCTTCTTTCTAGTCATCTTTTGTAGTCTCAACCTTCTTAGCATTAAAAATCTTCAGGGATCTGGTCCAACCTTCTTTTCTCTTCTACTTTCTACCAGTAGAAATAAAACAGGAACCCTGGAAACTTCAGGGGACTCCACCCAGGGTAAGAAATAGGGATTATTTGGAGATGAGGCTAGCGGGGATCTGGAGGACAGTCCAAGGAAATGGTTTTCCTTGGGGTTTTGATTTTGTTTTGTAACAGGGAGCATTATAGATAGTTGGCCAAGCAGTAGAGACCCTTCCATTTCCTAATTGTCCTCTATCCATGTGTTCCTGTTGAGGCCTGCTTCTAAGTGAGTTTGACTCTCTCTCTCTCTCTCTCTCTCTCTCTCTCTCTCTTGCTCTCTCTCTCCCTCTCTCTCTCTTTTTCTCTCTCCCTCCCTCTCTCTTTTACTTTCTCTTCCTCTCTTCTCTCTCCCTCTCCTCTCCCTCTCTCCTCGCTCTCGCTCTGTGTGTGTCTCACTTATTCACTTTACATCCAACTCATTGCCCCCCTCCAGGTCATTCCCTCCCACAATCCTTCCCCCATCTGTCTCCTTCTTCTCTGAGTGGGTGGGGGCCCCTGATTATCCCCCTACCCTGGCATATCAAGTCTGCAAGACTAGGTGCATCCTGTCCCATTGAGGCCAGACAAAGCAGCCCAGTTAGAAGATTTTCCAAGTACAGGCAATACCTTTTGAAATAGTCTCTGCTCCAGTTGTTCAGGACCCACGTAAAGACCAAGCTGTGTATCTATTACATATGTGCAAAGAGGCCTAGGTACAGCCTGTGTGTTCTTTGGTTGGTGGTTCGGTCTCCGGGGGTTCAGGTTAGATGACCCTGTTGGTCTTCCTATGGGAACTCCCATCACTTTAAAGAAGAGGCTTCCAGTCTCTGCATTGCTGTCTCCAAATCTCTTGGTTGGTCTTGTGCATGTCTCCTGTGTCTATAGCACCCATCATCCTTCAGGGCCTGTGTCTAACAGATCTGCTTGTCCTTGCAGGGCTCACAGTGTGATGCTGTCAGTTTACACATGATCAGAAGGGCTTAAATTTAACCTGGATGTTTTGAGTATTTACCTTGTTGTAGTAAAATTTCACAGTAGTTTATTCAGGATCACTGTTTTTAGTGATATTTTCATATAATATTTAACCTTGGCAGGATTTACCTAAAGCCAATAAAATATATTTAGCTAGAGGAAACAAGACTTGCTGGCTCTTTTTAAAATCAATGAATACAGGGTAGGAAGAAAATTGTTTCTTTTCTCCCTGTTCTCTTCCTTCTCTTTCCACATCAGACCATTGAAGCAACTTTGGACCTGTAACCCCTTCAAAAACTGTTCACACATCACAATTAATTTGCCAGCTTTTACTTATCTCTTCAGGGAGAATAAGAAAGCAATTTTTAAAAACAGCATTAAACAATTTTAAAGTTTGTTTCACTGCACTTGTATATTTCCGGTTCTTACACATATTCACACTCATACAGATAAACACTCTTACACATTCATACATCACATCCACACACATATAGATAAATACTCACACAGATTCATACACAGACACACCCACACACTTATACATATAAACAGTCAAACACATTCATCCAGACACATTTACACATACACATGTAAACACTCTTACACATTCATACACAGATACACACACATCATATAGAGACACACCCACACATTCAGTCAAAGTCACACATAGTCACACACACAATTACACAGGCACACAGACATATACACACTCACAGTTATAGTCATACACAGAGATGCACACTTATTCATACACAATTACATACATACGCAGACACAACGAGTCACACATACAGACTTACACAGTCATACATACAGACTCACACACACAGTCACACATTACAGACTCACACACACACACACACACACACACACACACACACGCAGTCACACATACAGACTCTCACACACACAGTTACTTATACACATTCACTCACACATACTCTTTGACACACAGTGGTCAATTTTTGACTTCTTTTGCTTTGAAATGTATTCTTTAAATGTCTAAATGCTTCTTTGAAATGAAGATGTGAGTTTGGTTTTGCTGTGAGCATTATCCTAGGACAAGGAGGAAAGCATGTTTTACCTGGCCAGGAAGAACCCCAGCCTTGGGCAGGCTGCCTCTGACTCCACACCTTCCTGGGCTGTGGGAAAATATGGCTGCCTTCCAGAGCCTTGCTTGTTGCTGGAGAGACAGAGAAACCCTTAAAGGTGTGGCAGGGGCTCAGAAGCAGGTGTCAGCAGTTGGGGAGGTGAGGCACCTGCTGGGAACATGGCAGTAGTACAGGAAGGCAGCACACACAGGCTCAGAGGCCCAGGAGACTCTGTTCCTTCAAGGCAGTTCTTCCTGAAAGAGCCTCATGGGAGCTATCTTTGAGTAGCTGCAGTGGAACCATGTGGACTGAGACTACAGGATGCAAGACAGGAGCTCACCCTGGAGCCAGATCCAAGGCGCAGAGACGCCATCATGCATTATTTATACCTCCTGACAAAACATGCCACAAACAAATTTAATGGATAGATAATATTTCTTTCTTTTGTTCACTCTTCATTGGGTCGAGCTACATAAAAATTTCTTTATTTTATTTCATCCTATGTGCTAAACTAGGCCAGTGTGTTGTAGAAAGAGAGGTTTTTTTCCCCCCTGTGAGAAGAGTAAAGTGTCCAACTCAAAGACATTTTTCTTTGAATAAGAGGATTATTTCTTCTTAATTGGCCTTTTAACTGTGTTACATCCTTTGAGGATCAGCTCTGGGGAAATGTTAGAACCCTTGTCATTTAAAGTTCTAAGGTAAGATGACTGGAACTACAAAGCTGAGGGTGAGTTTTTTTTAAAAAGGTGAATTATAGCATGTTCCTCCATCCCTATTAGTGGCATTTGGAGACAGTGATGTGAGAGAGAGGCCATCTTTTGGTAATTATTTGTCAGTGGCTGCGTGTTGGACTACACTAATGTGAAGACTAGAAAGCACAGTAACGGTGTTATTTGGGACTCAGTAAGTGCCAGGTGCTGGTTAAGCCCCTTGCTTATTACACTCATTTTATCCAGTCCCAAAGGATTGATATTAATACTATTTCATGTCACAGTGGAAGACACGAAGAGTAAAGAGCTCAGGGAACTTGCTGGTGACAGAGGAGGCCTGCTTTGAACACAGTCAGTTGAGTGCAGGAGCCCAAAGTCTCTGCTGTTAAGCTCTCCTGCCTCCTGTCTTCTGCTGGTGGGATCAAAACACAGCTGTTGGAAGGCACACAGGGCCTGCAGCTTCTGCATAGTGTTTATAGATAGCTCAGTTACTCCAAACTAGAACTTGCTCTCGCAGCAAGAGATGAACAGGAAATAGCTATTTTCAATAGCAAGATCAAAGATCCTGATTGGGAAAATTCACGCTTAGCCTCTTAAATTTTTTCATAGTAACAGCATAGCAAATAGATAGATAGATAGATAGATAGATAGATAGATAGATAGATAGATAGATAGATAGATGGGATGAGAGCTAGCAAGAAATGTAGATAAGGAAATAGAATGGAAAGGAAGTGAGGATGTGAAGAAAAGAAAGAAAAGAAAAAGGAAGAAAAAGAAAAAGGAAGAAAAGAAAGATGGGTAATGAGTGAGTGGATAAATAGGAAGAAAAATAAAGGTAGGAAAGAAAAAGGGTAGGTAGAAGATAGATAGAAAGATAGATAGATAGATAGATAGATAGATAGATAGATAAGTAGATAGGTAGATAGGTAGATTAGATAGATAGATAGATAGATAGATAGATAGATAGATAGATAGATAGATAGAGACAGACAACTTGGTAAATGTATGTATGGGGAAGGAAGGAAAAGGATAAAAAGGAGGAATGAAGAAAAGAAAGCAGAAGGGTAATGATTGGATGGATAGATGATAGATAGTAGCTATCTAAATGACTAGTACATGAGTGTTCATACATGAACAATGACGTGGTTGAAGATATGTCTTTTAAGTACTGTAATTGTCACACATACGATTTTTATGTGGCCAGCAAGACGGTACCTCGGTGTTCAGGGGACAGGGGACTTTATACTCCTGGTTCTTTTACTGAAACATACAAGTTTCTATAAAATTGAAAATGTAGAATTAACTACTTTTTCACTGTACAAAATTTTATGTAAATAATAGACAAGCAAAATGAATTCTATTTTTCTATTCTATTCCATTATGTATTCAATTCAATATTCACTTTCTTGAGGGAATTCCAGCCAAAGAAAATCACTAGGAAAATTATAACTACACTTAAAACTAAAAAATAATATTACACTTAAAATAACTTATTTAAAAATAATCTTAAGATTATAGCCCAGTCTTCACACAAGCATTAGTGAAAAGCGTCTTAAATATTAGTAACATCTTGGGCATAACTCAGCAGTCATGGACTAATGTAACCTCTGCTTCCCAAGGCAGCTGGGAGCATGTGCCTGTAAATTCAGATATTGTCAAGTGAGTTCGGATGAGTTTCACAAAAGCAACAGGTTAACGACAAAGAAGGGCATCTCATAGAGATGTCCAAGGGTCTGCTTTCATTCTGGTGCAGGAGGATGGTTCTTTTCCGTTTGTCCTTTGAAGGACTCTCAGGAAGATCAAAGTGGAGTCCATGGAGGACTGGGTCTCTATATTCTTCTTTTTTATTATGTCACTTCCTCTTCATGTCATACAGTTTTATGTCACAGTATATAAACGTAAGTCACACTAATCTCGGAGCCCAATGACCATGTGTAGAAGTCTTTGTGAACTCCCAAAGGGATGTGCTATATTTCTGTTTAAGGTTATATCCATTTGGTTTGGGGGTGGTTGGGGTAGGATTAGTGTCCAGAGTTAGACTGAATTCCTTTGGTGGGATAACTGGATTTAAAAGGGCAAAGCATTCCATTCACCAAGCACTTCCAGTGTGCTTCGTTAACCTTGAGAAGCTGAGGACCTTGAATTGCCAGCATCTTTCTTTTCATAATCCATTAGTTATTTGGATAAGTTTTTAATGCATTTAACTTTGGATTAAATTTAAAGATAATATTAGCACGAGTTAATTATTTTTTTCTTTTAAGTTGCAGCATTAATATATGTAAAATAAAAGATTGTAATAAATTATTTTCAGGTCTTTTATGTCTAGCTGTAACCCCCTGTGTTAGCTAACTTCGGTTGTCAACTTGAAAAACCTGGAAAGAGGAAATCTTGGCTGAATAATTGCTTCCATGAGATTGGCTGGTGGGTGTGTCTCTGGAGGCATTGATATGAAGGGCCCAGGCTACTGTAGGTGCTGTCAGCCCTAGGCAGGTAGGTACAAGCTGCTTAAGAAGATAGCTTAGCAAGCCAGAGGTAGTAACTCAGCAAGCAGGATTCCTTCATGGTTTCTACTTCAAGCTCATGCCCTGAGTTCATAGCTTCGCTTCCCTCGGTGATGGACAGTAACATGTAGGGTGAAAGAAGTCCTTTGTTCCCCATGTGCTTTCAGTCATGCTGTTTATCACAGCAACAGAAGGCAAACTAGGATGCAACCGATAATTTATGTTTTTTATTAAAAGTAATATATGCTTTTTGTAGAAAAAAATTGCAAATGTAGATAAAAGAAGAAAATAAAAATGGACAATAAACCTAAGAATAAATAGCTTTAGCATTTTGGTGTCTAGTTTTTCCTTTGTTCTGCACTTGAAGTCGCATGTCTCGTATGTCATTCTTTTAAAAAACATTTTTTGATTTATTTATTTTTATGTGCATGAGTTCTTTGCCTGCACACTTGTATGTATACTGTGTATGTGGCTGGCATCTATAGGTGTCAAAAGAGGGTGTTGGGTTCCAGCAACTGGAGCTGTGGACAGTTGTGAGCTGCCATGTGGATGCTGAGAACCAAATCTGGGTTCTCTGCAAGAGTAGCCAGTTCTCTTAACATCTCAGCAAAGTTTCCAGCACCTATAATCATTATTTATCATAGCACACATTTTCCCACGTTCTTGATGATGTTTCTGTTATTTTGTACTTTTTACCACTTTATCTTTAGCATCTGAAGACAACTGTAGAATATCAAATCATATATTCAACCACTTATTATTGAATATAATTTACTTAGAAATTTCTCCCTCTGAACATCACAAATGAAGATCGTTGCTGTTTTCTATACTAATTTTCTTAATATAAATTAATTCCTTTAGATGGGATAGCTACATCTAAAGGTGTAAACAAAGGTCTTTGAGACTTTTGATACCTATTACAAATTGCTATCCTGAAAGGTAGTGCAAATGTGAACTCGAGGGCTGAGTTTATCACCTTGGGGACCCAATCCTCCTAAGGCTCAGAGAACTCTTAGGTCTCTATAGCAGCAAGGTGCATGCTTTGATGGAAGGTCTTATGAGTTTTCCTCTTGGAAGGACATTCGATTCAATAACATGGGGATTTCATTTGGAACTGAGTCTGTGCAGGGAGTAAGTTGTTTACCTGACGGTAATCGAATCCAGCCCTTGGTTGAATTGGATGTGCTGGTGGTACCTACCTGAGGGAATTGTTGCAACTGGAGTCAATAAAGCAATTTCAAATGGAGGGAAACCTGCACTTCCTTTTAGAAGAATAAATAGGCAAAGGACTTTTCCTTTGAAACCCTGCTAATTAAAATGGAGTTTGAAGGACCCTTGTTCTGTGGCAAACAGATTTGGTATGTCTTGAAGTCTTCTTTAATGAAATGTGAGCTGAATTTCCATCTTGCGCTTAATCTGAGCGGAGTTTTGCAGTGGTGCCCATCCCCACCACCCAGAGAACTGGACCCTCACTGAATTCTGAGTAAATGAAGAAGCCATGAGCAGTTAGCTGGGGATGATTAAATCATATTCTAAAAACCGCATGCATTAGAATGGTCTTACTGTATTTTCTTGCCTTACAATAACAGAAGGAATATTTTACTTGTTTCCTGATTTAAAGAAAGATCCATAAAATCTGTCTTTATCAAATATCTTGTTTTCTGGAATTATATGTACTGTGAATAATAGTGTTGCTGACCCAGCTCTCCCTAACCCACCTTTCCTGTAACTGCCATGAAAGCTGCACTGTTAGTAATGATCTGATTAGTCCCGTCTCCATCCACACATCAGAGTTTCCCACAAGTACCTTGAGTTTTCTGTTCCTATAACGGAATGTCACAAACTGGAGGCACAATAAAGACAAGAACTTATTTGGAGTTCTCAAGACTGACAACTCCGGGAGCATGGTACTGGTGATCTGTAGAAGACTGTTGCTGCGTCACAGTGTGGTAGGAGAGTAAAGAAGATATGTGTGAGAAAGAAACAGGGCTCACTCCTGAGACCTTGATCCATTTGAAAAAGCAGAACTTGTCCGACCCAGTCACCTCTTACTGGTCGTACCTATTAATAATGTTGCAATGGCAGTTAATCTCAAAATGAAGTTAAGACGGGACACACAAGCCTTAGCATTCCTCCATACAATCCAGAGTCCCTCCGTGCAAAGCATCCTCTGGATCTCCACCCCACTGCTCTCTTGGCTCTTGCTCAAGCCCATAAATCTAGGCTGGGGATGAATGTACATAGCCTTTACTATTTGAGTATCCATTGCTCCCAACCTCAAGTCATGGTGGGGAAGCCTGGCCATCTACCACTTTAGAATAAGTTGGGTTGCTGTGAGTACCCCGGGCTTCTAAGTGCAGAGACATCTAACAGACTTTCCCCTTCACACTCTAACGTCACCCAGGTGTGTTCAGAGACGTCTGATTTTGAATTCAAGCTAGAATCTAGTGAATCACTGCCTCCATACAAGATAGGCAGTTTGTGGGTGAGATCAGAGGAATAAAAGTGATGTGACCAAGCATTAAATGAAGACTGCACACTCCTACAAGTCTTTGCCCATCCTCTTCTTAAACTTGTTGATACTTCACTGAGTGCAGTATCAGCCAGTTTAGTGCTCAAGCTGGAGAATTTGCAGGCTAGACTGAAAAGTCCCACCCTCAGTGTTACAACCCCTTACCTGCTACACAAACCATCACCTGGTTCTGCCTTTGAGGAAGGACACTTCGCCATGTGAATCCTTGGGATGTTATTGGAGCTCCATGGAAACCCTAGAATCTAAGAGTAGACATGGGTATATCTCAGAGACCACTCAATTTAAGATTTCTAGAAAATACTTTCCTCACTGTATGAACTAAAGAGAGGCCAGGTGGGCTCTCTTCAACCAGGGTTTTTATTTTGGCCTCCTGGGTATTTTAGAAGACCAAGATGGCTTGGCCTTTAAGCCTTTAAAGATCCTAATATGTATGGTTTGGGTGGAGCATCTGATTTAACAAACTGGAGCTGTAGCTCTGTGGCCAGGTACCTACCTCAAATCCACAACACCTAGGCTCAATCTCCAGTACTGCCATTTAATAATAAGGAAAAAAGTCACTGTGTTTGCCTTCATGTATTGCCTTCTTTCTACAGCATTTATGGCCTTCTCCCTGACTGTTGCAATTACTTCAGGGTCAAAGAGAAAAAAGAGAATCAATCAAAAAGGAAACAAAACATTTATGAAAAGGACTAGGTGCCTGAAAAGCCAGAATACAGGAAATCCTTGAAACAAATTATAGCTTTAAGCAAGAGCTGTCTCCTTGGCCATTTTCAGGGTTGATTTGTGTGGAGCATGGCAGGCCCCAACATGACTTAGTTTATCATGTTTATCAGAGCCCACAGGAGCGCCTCTAAACAGTGCTGATATATTAAGCACATTCTTTATGTTTTAAAGTGTCTTAAAATATTTTTTGACTTGTCTTATTTTCATAAATTTTGCTTTCTCTAAGGAAAGTTAGAACATCTCTCACTTTCTAAACTTTGTTTTTTTATAAGGTTGATATTTTCCTTAGTGTATTGTTGCCTATAAATTATTGAGATATATTAAAAAAAGTCATGCCTCCTAGGCCCCAAACACCCTGTAAAATGGATGAAAAAAATCAATGGTTTAGGAAGATTTTAGCAATCTGAAGACAGTGACAAAAATAGTAATACTGAGAGAAATACAGAAGTGGAAAATAGTGTTTTAGATTTACGGTTCAGTCCTCAAACCCAAACTATGCATTATAAACATTTTTTGGTCAATTGCAGAATTCTATAGTAATAGGAAATTATTTCCAAAGAGAGAAAAGTAATCTACTATTGTAAAATACAGCTTTATGTGTAAAATGTCTCCACACTAACACTCTTACTGTCCTCAGTCTGGTCCTTGCTGTGTTAACTATGGAACCTTTCTGGTAAAGACTGTTAAACTAAGATCTGTGTTTGGTAAGCAATCTCTAAGACAGCCCCTTGGGTCTCCACGTTTTGGAAAGACCGATGGCATATTTCTCTACAATATAGAACACACAGCAAAGGTAATGGGGCTATCCATTCCTCTTTGTTTTGTTTATATTTTGGTTTTGAAGCAAGGCTTCATATTGTAGCAGGGACTGGTCTTGAACTCAGGGCAACCTTCTAGCCTCAGCCTCCCTAATGCTGGGATTGCAGGCACTTGCCACCATGCCTGCCTATTCTGTAATCACATCATGTAAAGCTGATGTCTTTCTTGCTAGAAAATTTGCCCCTTCCTTGTTTACTCTCTTTTACACTGTGGTAAGGGACCTGTGGTTAGTGTCCAGCTGAGAGCCATTGAAGCCCTTGGGTTAACAGTCTACAAGGAAAAAATAAATGCTGTCAATACCTTCCTGAGTTCCAGATCAGGCCCTTTCCCAGTTGAGATACAGGTAAGATCATGGCACTAGACAGTGCTTTCATGGGGGGCAAGGAGCTTTGATCCCCTGAACCAGAAGACTTTGCTAAGCTGTGCTTAATTTGCTGACCCACAAATGCTGTACTATGATAAATATGTGTCACGTTAAGCCACTAAGTGAGTTATAATATTGCTATTGAATATAGTAATAAGGAAGTAATGTATGTGTGTTTATTGAGTCATTAGTCATTCTGTCGTTAATTGTTCTTAGTGTTATAATATATAATACTCGGCTTCATGTTGGGTGCTGGAGAAAGAAAGAACAAGTCCTTTAAATTATGTGAGTATTAGTGTTGTGAAGGGTGCTGGGTAGATGGTGACAGAGTTAGTCCAAATCTCCCAGACAGGGAGCCTCGGAACCGTGTCTGAAGGTGAGGAATAATGAAGACCCCCATGTCTTTGCAAGCAGCAGGGATGCTTGTTGTAACCAACACTGACCAGAAGCCAACTTGAAAATGCAGGAGAGGACATTGAGATAGAGCA
The DNA here is from genome assembly GCA_030674055.1 of Rhabdomys pumilio. NCBI lineage: Eukaryota > Metazoa > Chordata > Mammalia > Rodentia > Muridae > Rhabdomys > Rhabdomys pumilio. Next base: position 9,937,432 of record JANHMN010000024.1, on the reverse strand, counting down.
GCACAGAGACCTGCAAAGGCATCAGGAGATCTGGAAGTGGAGCAAGAAAGGGAGATGTTGAAGCCTCCATCCGTGCACTGAGAACAGATGGGGTAGGATAATGGAGGGCTTAGTCTGCAGTGTTAAAGAAGGGGGGATTCTTCCAGCAAGCAAAGAGGATGACGGAGGAGCTTAAATAAGATGAAAGGACACACTTGTATGTTAATCCAACCACTCTGGCTACCTGACAGTCTATGTTTGTACTCCGGCCACCTGAGAGCTTTTGTGAGCCCACTAAAGAGCTGACTACTCCCTAAACTAGCCCTGTGTTAAAGCAGAGAAGAAAGATAAGTGGAAATACATGCAAAATGACGGGGACACAACCCCAACCCAACAGAAAGTATAGAATTAGCTGATTTAGCACAGAGAGGGTGAGCAAATGCAATTGTGTACTTGTGGACTCGAGTGCCTAGGAGACATTCAAGGTGAGGACACTCAGTGAGCAGTTGGCCGTGTTGTTCATTAAAGGAACAGTTCCCCTATCATTTACCCATTTTACTGCCCTCTAGTGTAGAGGACGGGGAACAAGCTGTATGATATAGTTAGGACTGTCATTGCTTTGATGAAACACCATGACCAAAGCAACGTGGAGAGGAAAGGGGTTTTTTTGGGCTTACACTTCTACATCACTATTTATCTTTGAAGGAAGTCAGGACAAGATGCAGAGGCTGTGAGAGAATGTTGCTTACTAGCTTGCTCTTTGTGATTAACGTGTTCACTCTGCTTTCCTATAGTACCCATGACCACTAGCCTAGGGGTGACACCACCCACAATGGGTTGAGCCCTCCTCCATCAGTCACTAACTGAGAAAATGTTCTACAGGCTTATAGACACATGACACAACACACGCTGGCTGACTAGTAATCATTTTTATTGGAAACAAAGAACACACAAGATTTGATGGTTAGTGTCGATCATTCCACTTGATAGGATCTTAAATCATCTGGGAGATTTAAGACATGCAACTCTGGGTATTTCTATGACCGAGTTTCTGAACTGCATTAATTGAGTTGAGAAATCTCACCCTAAATGTTGGTGGCTCTGTCACACGTGCTGGACTGAATCAAAAGGAGATTGCAAGCTGAACAACAAAATCCATCATTCATCTCCTCAACTGAGGACACTATGGGACTAGTTGCCTCCAGCTCCTACTGCTATGCCTACATGTCATGATGGACTGTACCCTCAGACTGTCGAAATAAAACTTTTCTTCCTAAGGTTGTTTTTGTTGAGTGTTTTATAGTAGCAACAAGGATGACACCCAGGACACTCATTCCTCACCAGAATGCCACAAAAGTTCGTGCTGACAGGAGATAGAAGTAATGAATAAGGACTATTATGAAGCACGGAATAGCATTTGAGGGTCTAGCAGTCACCTCACTGATGTAGACAAGTTGGGTACTCTCATGATTTAATTATCCCTGGCTTGAGAGCATTTGTCTCCAAGTCTTATTGATCTTGGCTGCTTCATTGTGAAGGAACTTCAGAAATATTTTCAGACAAGATCTATACAAGGTTGCTATGATTTTTTGAGAGTATCCTGTCTGCCTGATTTTTTTTTTTTTTACAATGCCACGATGGTGGATTCCAGGGCATAACTGAGCATTGACTCTCTTTTGACTTCGTAGATTGCTTTAGGATATTTCTTGGATACATGTGGATAGTGCAGCCATCTTTACTTTAATGGCCCAACCCAGTTCCCTAAGATACTATGTGTGCATTTATTTCCAGTTGTATGCACTTTGGGCAGTAACTCAGGTTTAGTTTATAGTCTTAAAGGTTAATTTATAAAGATTCTGTGAGCTTGTGAAAAAGAAATCAATTTATTCATCGCTCTGAAAAAAAGTTGTGTTATTCTTATGGGGTGTAAAGTGAGAGACATTCAGGTCTCCCCTGTCTCCCTATCCCAGAGCTGACTTTCAGCTTTTGAAATTTTTGTACATAAATGCCCATGTATGAAAAGAGACCATATATTTTTGTCTTTTGTATTTCATTGTCGCAGCGCGCATCAGTATCTTTACTGAACATGCAGTTTTAGCTGCCATTAGTCGTTCCCCAGAGCTATGGGAGAGTATGCACGGTGTAGCCCAAGGTGTTGGGAAAAGATGGAATAATAAAGAACGGCAGCAGAGTGTGGCAGAAGCTCCTTAAGCATGTGTTAGTTTATTTTAGCCATTTCAGTGTTTAGAAAATGTCTAAACATCATGTTGTATGTGTTAAACACATATAACTTTATATGTCAATTAAAAATAAATTAGTATCTCTCCTTTTAGCGAGTTTTAAGAGCATAATGAAATGCTATGATGAAAAACACTAGTTGGCTCTAGAGCTTACGTTGGCTAGCTGAAATTTCCCAGCATCCCTCCGCCTCCCTCCCGTCGTCCTCAGTCTCTGAAAACTTGTCATTTCCCTCAGTGCCCAGGAACGAGGTCCTGCAGACCTTTGAGCGTTTGTCTTTCTCTGCTTGGCAATATTCATACAGTGCAATGTTCTCTAGGTTCATCCACGTCTCAAAAGTCAGGGGCAGTTCTCATTGTTGTCTGAGACTTCTAGGCAGTTCCTTGTGTCCAACTGGGTGCTGCCTGCTGTTAATACTGACCTGAATATGCTCCTTGCCTATGACTAACCTAGCCCTGCAGGTGTTGGCAAGCTCCCTACTGAGAAGTCTTCATCTCCAGAAGCCTGACCTTTGATGTCCCTCTCATGAGCTCAGGTCAGCCCTAGGTTCTGTGCTCGCTCAACTACTCAATCTGAGGACACACACGGTTCATGTTGCTGATGGGATGGATGCTCCTTCACAAGACAATGGTGCTCATGATGCTAGGTGGGTTCACAGGCCACATCTCTGGTGTGACTTAGATGGAGAGTCGTGCATTCTCCACTGCTCCCAGGGACCAGTCACACTTGAAGTACCGTTTAGCTGCATTGTGAAGACTTACCTTCACTGAGAGAGTCTTTATTCTACAATCATGATGCTTTGGTCCATCCCAACTCTACCAACCCTAATAGGTATAATAGGAAAGTACAATCCAAACCAAGTTCAGTCTAAGTGAAGTCAGAGTGATCTCTCAGAGCACCAGAATATGCTGGAACAACCGATTGGCATTAACACAAATTCAATACACAGAAAGCATAATTTTTTAATATATTACTAATATCTCAATTGGACATTTTGGAAGAAAAACAATGGAAGTTTCTTTACCAAATGTGGTCATATTTTTCTTATGAACAACAGAAGATATTTCTGACCGTGTTACTGATGATTTATACGGACAGATTCTACAAGTATTGAGAGAGCTCCAAGCAACTGGAGAAACTGACATTCTATTCTGACTACCATCCATTAAATGGCACGGCTAATGCCCAATGACTGAAATCCTAATGGGGTATGAAGAAGGGGAGGTCACAGCCCACACATCACTGTTCCCTTTTCTTCCTCACTGTGATAACTGTTGTTAGCCCGTTCACACATCTAAAGTGTTTGGTGATTCTGTGTATTAAAAAATCAGGTTCTGAGTACTTTTATGCAGGAGTAACTTAGCTGTTTAATCTCTTAAAGAGACATACATGTAGTTAACCAGTGCACATGAATTAGTGCTTAGCTTTAAGCTAAATGGCAAATGGGTAACACTAATAGTATAAATATAAATGAAAATTACAGTAGTATCTATTTTCTTTTTGACACTATTTCACTATTTTAAGTTTTTGATCCTCCAGTTGTTAAAATGTTTTTGTGTTTCAGGTTCCACTGTGAACACTAAAATACATCACTTTATTTAATTCTTTCTGTAATTCTCTGCAGTTTATATATCATCGTTGTCTCCGTTTTTAGAAGAGACTTGGGCCCTTTCATTCCCAAAAGATACCTCAGAACCAGTTCCTACTAACAGACACATTGATCATCGGTCTAATGTAAATGACATAATAGTTTTTAACAACTGACATACTTGGACCAGAAAACTTTAGAATTGTTTTTTAAAATCTAGAGATTAAAATAACTGCAATGTTTAACATAAATTAAGATGGCTGCTGAGAGAAACATTTATAGATAAGTGAAAACACATATGTTAGTGGATATACGTATGCTTCGTCATCCAATCAGATGAGAGCTTAAAGGTACAATACTCCAGTAGTGTTGATAACACTGGGTCCCCATATCCTAGCTTCCAGCGTTAGTCTCCCTTACAAAGAGCTACATATCCTTGGAGCTGTGGCTGATTCTGGACCCCTGGGCTGCTCTCGATTTATCTCTATTGTGGGAAGATGAAAGAAAAGGGCAGATCTCCTGTCCAGAGCACTGCCAGGCATTCCCTCAGACCAGTGATTGAGGGCTACATGGCAAGTTAATGAGGAAGGAAGTGGGTTGAACTGGAAAGGATCTGAGGAGAGCAGCACTGGTGTTAGTTACTTTTATAAATTCTTTTTGTGGCAAAATACTTGACAGGCCGTGCCTTTGGAGAGGAAAGATTTAAAATAGTTCACAGTTTGAAGAGACAGTCCATCACAGTGGGGAAGGGCATGGCGGCGACCACAACACTCAGCTGTGCTGTCAGGAGTGTGTGTTTGCCAGTTTGCTGTGAACCAGACAATAGGAAGGGAAGGTTAGCACTTCTCAGGCCTACTCTTTCTCTCCTTTGCAGTCAATCTGGGCCCTTCACTGATGTGATGGCGTCTTTCTCATTCAGAAAGACACCTCCCGCCTCTGTTAGTGTGTTACCTGGAAATACTCTCGTGGATGAGTCCAGAGGTGTGTCTCCCACGTGATTTTTTAAACCCAGTCAAGTGGACAATTAAGACTAACCATCACTGCACATCACCTGTGGGATTTCCCCACCCTGTAAGCCCAGTCTAATCATGAGGAAAACAAAGACAAATTCTAAGAGGGAGGCATCTCATGAGAGACCTGCACTTGCTCTTCACAGCTGCTGGGGCCTTTAAAATAAGCAACGTCTGAGAAACTGTCACAGTTGGGAGGAGTCTCAGGAGACATGGTGATGAGGTGGAATGGAGTCTGTGGTGTTCTGGGTGGGATACAGATGAGTACAAAGACAATCTGAATAAATGATGCACTTTAATTCACAAGAGTATGGGAATATTGGTTCATTGCACACAGCCAATGTGCCACACTAGAAAGCAGGATGTTAACACTTTGTGAGTTGATAGGATATATAGAAACACTAATATTTTCTCATCTAAATGGTTTCTGAATTAAAGTCTTTTAATTAAAAATAAAGTGCATGTTTGCATTTTCAGCATGATTCATGAGAGAACACAATTTGCTTTGTTCTTGAGGCTTCATTTAGATAATGTATCTGTCTCATTTATCCAATGAGTATAGTAGGTATGAATTTATTTAATTGAGGACTGTCAGATAAGTAATTTTCATAAAAGGAATGCATACCAAGATCCCTTTGAACCCTCACAACTAAGAAGATGAATAGTTCAAGAGGAAAAATCTACAGGGAAGAAGTCATTCTGTAATTTAATTTTAATCTTGTAAAAAAAACCATAGAAAGGTATTAAGATTATTTATGAAGAGCAATATATTTATTTTTTGTAATGGTTGTTTTAATGGATCTTAAATTAGCTTCTTGTCTTTCCTATTTTGCTTCCCTAATTGTGTTGGGCCTTGCTATCATGTTGTATTAATTGGCCTCTCTTGCATCCATGTGGGACATAGGGGAGGGGCAGGGAGGCAAGTGTTTTGCTTAAAGTCATTCAGCATCCAAAATGAGGATTCTCGGAGCCTGATTTCTGTGCTTTGTGCACCGTGACTGTATTGATTGAATTTCAAACCACACGTCCTTTTATCAAGTTCTCTCATGTAGCTCTAACTTTCATTTTCTTTTAGGATTTTGGAAAGCAGATGTTACTATACGCATGCATGGAGGATGAAAACTTGAGACTCTTACAGTCTCTTTCTTCCTAGAATTAGGTGGGCAGACCCTGGCTTGTGTGTTCCCAGTGGCACACTGAGCAAATCTGTAACGTCTCTGAACTCTGCTTTCTGCTCACCATTTGGAGATCCTTAGTGGGCAAGGCTGCCTTAGTGTAGAGGTTGAGTCACATGAGCTGGTCTGTAAATGGTTTTCAGTAAATAGAATTCCGGTAAGCGATAGCTACACAATAGCCAAGTACATGCGTTGTAATATAGATGCTTTCTCTGAAACTCTCTTGTTATTCGGTCATTGAGACTCATCTGGGAGCCCAGGATCTGTTTTAAGGTTGTGACCATCCTTAAAAAAAAAAAAAAAAAAAAAAGGAAAAATGTGTCATTTAGAAAAAAGAAAAAAAAAGCACACCCAAACAAAATCCCACATACAGGCACTGATATTACCTCAAAAGCTGAAAACCACAGCACCCATTTCACAGCCTTCACTGACTGTGCCCCCTTTAGGACATGGTTTGTGTGAATCAGATTCTAAATTCATGGGCTCGAGTCAGAGACATTGATGTTTAAGGCCATCAGTGGAAAATTCTTCTCATTTGTCTCACAGACAGTGTGTCGTCATTATGCCATTTGGCATTTGATAATAGACATAAGTACCTCACCATTCCATCACCTGTAGCTAATACTGTAATTAGCTTCTTTCTCCTCTCTGCCCCCTGGGTGAGTTCAGCGATCCTTTGACTCTCAACTACAGCTAAATTCTGTCCTGCAGAGCACATGCCCCTGATATGCTACAAATGCCTCTGCTGGCCCATAAACTTGGAAAATGCGTTGAACAAATGCTTTCGTTTCTCAGAGACTTTGGGTCCTTACAAGGTTAAGGTACTCCATAACCTTTAAGGAGGGTATTTGTATGACATGTCTCCAAACTCACTTGAGCATGGGCTTATTCCTAAGTGGGACAACAGTGTTTAACAATCTTAGAGACATCTACTTGGATGATGGGACCTGGAGAGAGTTCTGCCTTAAAGCCCCAGTTTCCTGCTGTTAAGGTGAGTGTGCTTATCCTTAGGGTAATGCTGAAAGTTAACAACAATAACAAAAAAGCAACAATATAAAACAAATCGGGTGGTGCCTGGCATCTGGGGTACCTTAGTAAGTGGTAGCTGGTGGCAATTGCTATTGTGGAGAATCTTAGAGTTGAGGAGAACTGTGTGGAAATGTTGATCCGGAATCATATCAGTTGTTTATTCTGTTTTACAAATGAAGCCAAGGGTAGGTTTCTGTGGGTTGCTCATCTGTGTGTATGTAGGGGAGTGTGTGTTTGTGTGTGTGCACATGTTCATGGGGTGGGGATTGTGTGCTTGTGGGTACATATGCAGTGCATGTATGCATGCGTGTAGAACTGAGAGGACAGTCATTCCTGAGATGGCACCTGTCTTTGTTCATTTGTCTGTTTTGTTTTTGCGTCACACACACACACACACACACACACACACACACA
>JANHMN010000024.1:9905180-9929899 GCA_030674055.1 Rhabdomys pumilio | reverse complement strand
AGAGTCAATAGCCTAGAGCTCAACAATTAGGATAGGGTGATAGAGAACCCAGGGTCCAATCTGTCTCCTCTTGCCATCACTACCAAACATAGCTTTAAAAAAAATGAGTTCTGGGGATTAAATTTAAGTTCTGCTCTCAAGTCAAGCAGTTTACAGACTAAGCTGCCTTCCCTGCTCCTTCATGATTTGTTTGTCTGCTTGCCTGTATCTTCCCTGAATTAAATTTAGCTATGTCACCCAGATGACATTCAAACTCCCCATCGTACTGCCTTACCTTCCTGGTGTTGGGTGACCCTAGAGTGGCTAATTGCTGTGATTTATTCTATAGTCTATAAAATGTTATGTCTATAGTTACTGAACATATTTGATGGGAACATTCTATCAAAATGGTTTCATTTTAATATTTGGCCTTCATGACTGTTTTTGGAATCTTGGGCCTCAAAGATGTGACAGTCTGGACCAAGAGATCACAATTACTCTAGTCAACACTCTTGGTGTGACCATAAAACATTATATAGTTCACTTTGCCATGAGAGTACATGGCCATCTTCCATCAAGAAGGCAAAATATTTGGCTCACCAGTGGAGAAGAGAGATAGCTGGCTAAACTTGATTATGCTTAATTATTATGTGATTAGTATTTGTGTTATATTAAACAGATGTCCTGGCACAGAGTACTCTGTTTGTATTCATTAATTAGTTCACTTATTGATTCACAGATCCTTAATGATCGTCTTCTCTGTGCTAGTAAAGGGAGGGCAGAAATGAACAAGATGTGGTCCCTGTCCCTCAGGCTGTATCCTTTCATCACAGAAGTGGCCTTGGGTTCAAAGAATTGGGGGACAGTGATGATGAGCAGTCTTGGGAGGAAGTAGTAGAAACGTCCCCAGTGTAGATTGAAATCCAGCATGCATCAAAGACAGGAAAAGGCTTTGGATTTCCAAGGAGCAGGGGAGTAGGCAAGGATGCAGGATGTGGTTGGAAATGTGGGTAGGAGCCCATCAAGATGAAGCCTCTGCAACTGGTTTGCAGGACTTGGACAGTGATAGAATGACCGGATTACCTTTAAGCAGGTAAGTTGCATGAATAGTATGGAGTGAAGCCCAGAAGAAGTCAGGGTAGAAGAAGACAGAGCAGTGGGAGCAGGAAAGTTATACACATAGAAGAAGGCTTGGTAAAGCACTTGCTATGAGAGCCTGAGGTCCTGGGTTTGCAGCCCCAGCATACACACAAAAAGCTGAACTAAGGAGCATGTGTCCTCACTAAGGAGGTGGAGACATACACACATGCACGCATACGCATGCATCTGAACATATATGTACACACAGGAGAGACTGGTGCAAGATGGAGTGCGTTTCTGGTTAGAAACAAGAACCAGACACTACTAAAAAACCAGGCAACCTTGCTTTGTGTCGAAGAAGAGCTGGGAATGTGGTGTTGGAGGAAGGGACAGCAGAAAGCAGCTGTGAGTCTCTTTTGATAGAAATGAAAGACCATTAAGGATGACTAAGGTTTCTGGCCTTGGTTGGGGGTTCTAGTCAAAATATGGATTGACACAGAGGATTGCGGTGGCCAGGAAAAAAAAATGTTCTGTGTTTGGGAAGGGTGTAGTCTTTGGAGTCTGAAGTGCCTATGGGGCCAGGAGGACATTGTACAATTTGAGAAAAATGCAGATACAACTTTAGTTAGAGACGTGGATACAGGCTGTGTTCCATCCTGTCTTGCAGGGGGTGGTTGGGGCGGAGGGAGGGGATGCCACAGGAAAGGAAGGTGGCTCAGGCTGAATTCTAGTGACAGTCAAAATGAGCCCAGTGCACATGAACCTCTGCACACTGCTAAGAGTCGGCTCCTCTGTGTTTTCAGGGTTGAATAGTCTGTTCACACTTCAGGAAACTCTAGAAATACCACTACAGGAATCAAATGAGAGCAGAACTTCCAGGAGCCACTCTCTTAAGCCAGAGAGCTTTAAGGACATAAAGAAGATCAACGCCATTGTAGGTGTAGACATAGAGATGGAAGTGAGCTCGTAGATAATTGAGATGTCAATGGAAGATGCAGAAACAAGTCCCTCCAAGAAGTGTGCCTGTGGGGAGGAAAATGCACAGGTAGCTGGCAGAAATTAGAGGACAGTCAGTATTTCTTTTGAAGACTTCAGTGTACTGGAGAAGATCAGCAGTGGGGGGGAAATTTTGAGGCAGAGGTGAGAGGAAAGATGGGTTGGGAGGCAATTGGGAAGGAAAGGAGCACTCCTAGTGGAGACCTGAGCCTTCCATGGAGGAATCCACTTGGTTCCAAAGAGTTTGACAAGATCACAACTCAGTTCAGTATCAGGGTGTGGCTCCAGGAACTGATAAAAACTACTCATCTGGGCCTCTATCTTCACTCACTATAAAGGAAGAAACTAGGTCATAGGTCATTTTCTGATGGTGGGGGTAGAAGAAGGAGTCAAGTAGTGAGAACATGAAAATTTGGGGGGAATAAATGGAAAATGATGGTTATAGGGTCCCTTCCTCACAAAACTATTCTGAGGGATGCTAGAACCAGAACTCATTATTCTCTGTCCACTGGAGCCATTGGGAGCTCCCCAATATTAGAGATGATTGGACCTGTTTTGGGGGTAGACAGGTGGGGTGGAGTGGAAACCTAAGGTTATAAATGAACAAGCTTCAGAGCCCTCATTGTTTTCAAGACAAGAAGCAGGAAGAGAACACAATCCAATGGTGGTGCGGAGCAGGAAGAGAACAGTCTGATGGTGTGGTATGTGCAGACAAAAAAAAAAAAAGAGTAGCTTGCAGGTAGACATGGGATTTACCTATTGGGATTTTAGACTGTAGAGTTAGAACAAGTGTGAGTGGTAGCAAAGCCCAGGAGGTGGTGGGCTTTAAGGGAAATAGGTGAGTGTTTGTTGGACGAATAGCAGGGGATTCCCTGGGACCTATTGTTGAGCAAGTTTCCCAAGTACTACTTAGGGATTTGCTACTGCTGATGGGAAACACACTGTAGACCTGGGTCTCTTTGACTGAGTGGCTTAGATAGAAAAGCTTAGCTAACACCAGGCAAGCAATAGGACTCAGTTTCCATTAATAGCTTCTGTTAAGGTAGGAGAAAAAAATCTGAAATATGCCAGTTTTTCTCAGGCTAGCCTGGGCTACATAGTGAGTTCTAGGCCACTGTAAGCTAAAAAGGCCTTGTCTCAGAGATACAGACAGACAGACAGACAGACAGACAGACATGCAAACAGTGAGAAAAAAAAGTGAATGAAATCTAGCTTTGAGACTGTCTCTATTCCTCATAGGAATGCCTCTCTTAGACGTGTTTCTCTTTGCACCTCTCACCTTCTGGCACTCCAAGAATAATTTTAGCATGGCATTCAACTTTTTGGATGATGTCTCTCAATTTTTAATGATAAGGTTATTTTATGTTAATTGCGTTATTTCAAAAGTTTTGCTGACTTTTTTTTAATGTCCTGGGGCCATATGAAAGCCTCTTATTCCAATTTAAGCTAATGACAAGAGAACCTTCTACAAAGCATTTAAACTAAACATGGAGCATTTGAAAGCAAGCCAGTTGGGTGGCTGTGGGAAAGGATCTGTGTGAGAAGTTTGGCATACCTCTGTCACCCTCTCTCACCTCATTCATTGATTTTATATGCCCATGCCCAGAAAGACACAGAAGAAAATATAAAATGCCTCATAAAGTTTGAATTGAGGAGATATTCTTATGGTGCCCTATCTCAACTGAGGTACCCACAAACTGCTGTTAGTTGGAGCTACCCTCTTGTTGTTGTAGGACAGTTGGCCTCTGAATATAACATGGCCAGTGCTATCTTGAATTGTCAACAGCACCAGATTCCATCATTGAAATGGGGAGAGAAGGAGGGCTCATGACACCTTTATCTCTATCCAAGGACTTATTGTCAATGGTTACTAGAAAAAAGGACTTACAAAGCTCAAACGCTGCTTTATAAACAGTTGTTAAATGGAGGTGCTCATGAGTGATGCCCCTCTCCAAGACAGTAAAATGTTGTTAGGGAGAAAGTTAATGGTGTATAAAGCCTGCCCTCTGCCCTATAACTTTCTTCAATGAAGGAATATAGATAGCACTTGCTGTGTAGGGGCTAGAATGAGGAACGGAATTCTACATTTCACCCCATAGAAACTAAACCGATCCCTTGTGGCTAGCGTAATACATATCAGCTGGGTGAACAGAGCCAACCCTGGATTCCTGCCCTCCCAGCTTCAGATCCTGCTCTGCTACCCCCTCACATGCTCTACTGGAGCTACTCTAGCATAAGGAAGCCTTGGTGTTCATCTTTTGGAGTTGGGAGGCCACCAGGGATACGTACACGGCTGGCACCCCCTCTTGAGTAGTAGCCCTTAAAGTGAAATATGTAGTTTCAGAGTCACCAGCTCAAGTTCTCAGCTCCCCTTGGCTGCTTCTACAAATATAAATGAAGAGGACTAAGTTGAGAGAACTGGATATTTTGAGTTTTTGTTTTCCTAGAGACAAGGTCTTGCTATAGCACCAATAGTAGGGATTTATAAGTGTACACCACCTTGCCCAACTGAGTGTGGAATTTTTTTAAGGTGCTAGGTAGGTGGAGTTAACAAGAACAAAGGGGAACATGGCAAGTTGCTGGTCAGAAACTTTATCTGGGGTTGGCTAGTGACTGAGAATAGACTCTTCTCTTACAGAAGAGCAGAGTGTGGCTCCCAGAATCCATGATAGGTGGCTCACAACCACCCGGAACTCCAACTCAAAGAGAATCTGACACCACAGGCACCTGCACTCATGCACATAGTTTAAAAATAGTAGAGACACATCTTGAACAAGTGACATCTTTATATCAACTCTCACATCCAGATGCCCTTGAGGAGAGATCTTAACCTCAGAGAGAGTACTTCCCCCTTCAGGAAAGGGAGGTGAAACCTCTGTTCTGCTTCTGTGTGAGCTTATTCAATTACGAGTCCAACAGTCTCAAGGACAAAAATTCCATTTAAATGATTACCTCGCCATTGTCACCACTCTGGACTTGTGAGTTTTCTGTGCTTTTTTTTTTTTTCACCTCCTATGACTTTTCATTGAGTAGAAAGGAAGCTAAAATGCACACAATGAGGGGTTTTATATACTGAAAATAAAATGCCTGACGGATCCAGATTTGCCCATTGGTTTGCAGGGAAAGGCTGGGTGTGCAGTAGGCAAAGGTTCTCAGTCTTCCTTTAAATTTACTATGTCTCATGAGGTTGGAGCTGTCATGTCCAGGCCTGGGACAGCACCACCAGCTTCAGTGTGCCTGGTCAGAAGGCCATGTGCAGAGGGACTCCTGGATTTAAGAGGGAGGTCTTACTTTAGGAGAATGGGGCTGGTTTCGGTATTTAGTGACCTAGGAGTCATCACAGCATGCCTTGAAGCTTACCTGGCATCCTGGCCCCACAGCAAACCATGAAGAAGCCATTTCTTGTCCTTACCTGGCTTCCAATTTCTGATCTGCAAACTGTGACAATTGCCTATTCTCTTTCCTACCCATGAGCAGAGCCATGGCCCCACTGGGCCTATGGAAATTTACCATTAGTTTCATTAGGAGGGAAAATAATCTCTGGAGAGGTGAAGATGTTTTTGCTGATTCCCTGTCCTCGATACTAAAAGCAGAAGTAGAATCTGCCTCTTACAAGCCACGGAATGACAGTTTTCCTGAGCTTCAGTCCTCAGCACCAAATAGTTTCTCCCAACACTAGTCTGGTGAAACAGCTGCCCCATGTTAAAAAAAAATAATTCCTCCCTCTAAATGAAAATGACGTGATATGGTTCTACGCACATTTCCCTTCTGGAGAGAACCATAACAGATTTGTTTCCACCATTTCAGAGAATTCTGTTTAAGTGAACTGAAATTGAAAAAAAAAATGATTTTATTGCAGCTGGCTACATTGTGTTCAGGCCACTTATTTAGATATTCGCATAGAATACTCTTATGTATAGGAGAAGGCTGTAGCTCTGGCATTGAATCATATGCAGAAAAGAAACAATAAAACTATTTTGGTGTGATAATATAATTAGGCCTGGCTGTATGACTGCTTTTAAGTATTTGACATAAAATATTTCAATACTTAATTCCTATGCAGGTGTCAACACAAGATCTCAAGAGTAAATAACCCAACTCATTTATTTAAGAAAGGCGTTACGCATCTATGATGCAGGTACCAGGGCCTGTGAAACCTGTCAGCATAGCCCTTCATTTTTAGAAGCCTGTTAGAGGCAAAATTGTCAGCGGGCAGTTAACAAAGCTGCAGGTTCTGAGAGGCTGCTTGAGAGTATCCAGGTGAGGGGGATGTCTAGTACTGGTAGGGAGTCATTCCGCCAAAGTTCTGTTGAGAATGTGGTATTTGATCTGGACATAAAAGCATTTCCTCGGTAAGAAAGTAAAGAACATCACCGCAAGGATGCTTTATGTAGGGACACTGGGAGCGGTTTGCTTGTGCTGAACACTGTAAGTGTCTGACTTGGTTGTTCATACTCCTCTGAATGGTCCCTAACTGTCCCCAGGGATTTAGCCATAGAATACTAGCTGTCTCTACTGTAGGAACTCTCATATTTCAGATTTTCCTTACTTTCTGATCATACTCTTTGTCCAAAATTGGTTTGCTGAAGCCATCTTTTTCTGTGTTTGTCAGCTGCAATTGTGTAGTGGGTGATGAAACTTCTTTCCACTTAATAAACTTTCAGTTGGTGGCAACTGAAAACTAACCAGGGCACTCACAGTGCTCAAATCTGAGACATTCAATCCCCATTCTTAGCCATTATCACTTCTTTTCATTCCTAGGTTCTGTCTAGGCCACACAGCCTTGTCTTGCTCCTCCCAATAGAACCCGGTATGTCTGGCTTTCTTGTCCCAGAGACAAATGTAGGGTTGACTGGGCAAATCAACAAATCAGCTTTAAAGACCTGACCCAGTCTTTTTATTTTGTCTTCATTGGATTGCAATGACCATTAAGGCAACAGATGCCAAATTGTGAAACTTACAGAGTGTGGGAATGAATGTATTGACATGCTCCATAATAAAATCAATTGACATTTTTAAAAAAAAAAAATAGTGTTAATATTGGTGAATGTTATACTATGAATATACAGGCACCTTCAACAAAATTGTCCCCCAGAAATCATCTCTTTCTGGTGACTGAGAGCGCAGCCAGGGCATTTGTTTAGCTGTTTCCTTTCCCTGGGAAGACATAGCCATAGGACAATAGCAAACCTATTTCAAGACTGACAGATCTGAGAAATAAGTTCTTCTTGGACATTTTCTTCTTAAAGAATGATCTCCTTTCTCCAAAAAGCTTGTGCGCAAAGACATCGTTCGAGGTTTACTAAGTCCTAATAATATTGCAGAGTATTATAATTTAAGTACAAACTCCTCAAGGATAATACAAGAGACTCTGAAATTCTGCAGAGTACATTCTCAGATATCTGGTTATGTTTCTGGAAAAAGGAATAGATTTGAAAGTGAACAAGCCGTATGGAATTGAAGGTCATAGGCCTTTTGTTCTTTGTTTTGGTTTTTGGTGGTGTTGTTGGTTTGGTTTGGTTGTTTTTCTCTCACACTGTCCATTTATGTGATAATGAAAGGAGAGACTGCAGAAGATACTACATTCTAACAAGTACAGGGTGTGAGTGTCAAGTGGCCACTACAGAAACGTGCCTTACCTGACCCTTTGAAACAGACAGGTTTCCAAGTTAACACTTAGCTGTCCCCAAAGTCTGCAGTGTCCTTAAGGAAACAGCATCTCCTGATGCAAACTTACATTTCCAAGTAGGAAATACAGAGCTATTCCACTGGAATCACATACAAGTTGTCAAATCAGACACATAAAAACCGGCAAATAAAATGCCTTGAAAAAAAGGTCTTTTTTTTTTTTTTAAATATTGCTACTTTAAAAAAAAAATCTGTCAGTCAAGTTTACCAAGGGTGGTATTTAGGGGCTGTGCTGCTCTTGTAAGAGCAAGCGTCTGTCCAATTGTGCATTAATTGGTAATCATGGAGTATTACGTTGATTATTTGAAAGGAGGCTAGAACTGATATGCTTTCAGAAGCTGTAGATCTTATAACAGTATTTTCATAGTGACAAGGGGGAGAGAGACATGGCTGTGACAAAATTGCCAAAACATTGAGGCCTATTGACAGCATCACAGGCCTCGCCGGATTCATGCTGGCTTTGTTTCCCTAAGTACCTGACAGGTTCCTTAAGTGCCAAGTCTCTTTATATTTGGTCGCCAGGGTAAATTTAAGTCATTAAGGGACACAGCAGAGTGGCTTCTGCTGTGCGGTTTCTCACTTTGTTTTGGATCCAGAGCACGATGATTGGCATTTGAATGAAGGTTAGGCACCATATTAGCGGCTTAGATACAGAGAAGACAGTTGGTATCTTGCTGTTGTATCTTATCTTAGATACAGAAAACAAAGTTGGTATAATTTCGCTGTTACATTTATAAGTCGTTTTCCCATAGGACGCTTCATCTAGTTCTTACAACATTAAGAGGTCATGTGATTTATGTTCTAGGAGCTAATGGAGAGAGAGAAAGAAATCCCTCCTGCAGACTGTATAGGAGACACTGTACTTTGTCTACTGGTTGGATAACTAACTGCCAGGTCACAGTATCGGCCTGGCCTTATTGCTTCCCACAGTAAGAGAATAGAGTAAGTAAGGGAAGAAAATTGAGGCAAGAAACAGGTATGGGGCTTGCAAAGTGGATGAAGGGGTCTAAAGGAGCTCCTGTTCTCAGCCATGTCTCTGTTTTCAGAAAGTAGAGACGCAGCCTCACACCTGTGCTCACAGGTCTAGTAGCTGGATGGAAATGACAGGTGCAGTGGAAGACGACAGTCTTTCTGTTAACTCTTCTACATGCTGAGCAAAGAAGCTTTAATTGGGGAGCCTGGGGTGGTGGCCTGGCTTCGGGGTCCACTTACAGATCTTCTGAATCTTACAAGAGATTAGAGACTTTTAAAAACAATTTGAAACCGTTCTTTCATTTTATTTCCATGACTTGAACACAACTCCGGTCTTCACTGTTAAGCCACATGGAGTTAAATTTTAATTCACATCTGAGTTTATGTAGTAGACATATATACACATTCTCTTTATACTCTGCACACATGAATAGAAATCTGATGTACTACTGATGTCTTTTAATCAGTGTATTTAGTATCCTCCTTAGCATAGAAATACACCAGACGCTATCATTGTTTCATCTCTTATTTTTTTTTCTCCATTATTTTCCTACTTGGTCCAGCCCTTATTATAGGCTTGCTCAACTGATTTGAAAGAGCAGTTGATAATTCACCTTGATAATGGCCAGTCATAATTGGTAACTTAGAAAGAGTTATCAGAAGAGAAGATGGGCCAAGAGCCACACAAAATGGTTTTCATGGACTCTTAAGGCTACTTAGTATTTAAATTGGAAAGGCTCTGGTTATGATTTTTTTATATGCCCATAGACTTGTGTATGTATCTCCTGAGATGCAGATTAAATTTTGAGAAAATGTTTCGAGCAATAATTTAATTTAAAGCAGTGGTACTCTTATTGTTAAACTACAGGGCTGAGTGGAAATTTTTGTTGTGTCACCATAGATACCAACATCTAATTTGATTACTCTTGTGAATAGTTGCTAACTATAATCTGATAGCGACTGTTACTTTTCATCAGCGGGAAGGAGCCTGCTAATTGAGCTGGAGGGAAGCCAGAGGAATCTTTCAGAGGAGTAGTTTTATATACAGTGGTTTTAATAAGCGATCCAATGAAACCTTTTATAAAAGCAACAAAGGCAAGAAGGGTCTGGACACAGTAAGTATGATCCGCACATCTACAAATGAGCCCCAGACAAGGATGGATCATGTCGGTCACTCAAACCCAGTCCAGCCAGGTCAAATAAGAATAGCTTGATTCATTCAGCAGCCGCAAGCATCCTTATTTGCTTAACAACTCTTAAAGGAAGCCCTGCCTGTCCCTGGTGTTCAGTAAATGGGCAAGGTACTTCTTATGCTATCAAATTATGCATGACTGTCGTCCTGCAAGGAGGATGCTTGCATGTTGGTTTCACAAACACAATTAATGTTCTATTAGATAGATATCTTTACTAGCAAGAGGACTTTTTGTAAGAGATAATGGTATCTTTCCCTGCAATCACCTAGGAGTGTAGACGGATGAATAATTCCAAAGTTTTTACTTCCTTAAGGAAATTGAAGTATAAGGCAAATTCTTAAGCCAGTGTTGTCTGCTTGGTTAACCTAACAGATATCCTCTACTGGCTGTGGGTGCAACATTTTATTTCTTGCCTCCTGTATACTTCTAAGATCCCTACGTTTGTCCTATAACCCCACCTTATAATAGATCCTACGGTTCCTGTTTTGTTGATGAAGTGACACAATTTCAGAGAATTTAACCCAAGTGTTCACTTTAATATCAGACCACAACATGTGGATCCGGCCTTGAGATTTGACTGAACTGCCTTCCACCAGAGCCAGATCTTGAGATGAGAAGGTAGAAGTGCTATTTTTATGGCAACAAGGTTTACAAAATTTGGATTCCTGGACTTAAAGGCCTCATTTACTTCTAATGTTGAATGAGAGGCAGATGTTGCATGGTAATCCTTTGACATGTGTTGGGTGTGGGACAAGTATTATCATTGGGGTATTTGTCTATGTGTTTGGCATGGGTTTGCCTAATCCAGTGTTGCCCAAACCTACTGCACTTATGAGTCCTCCAAGGAATCTTATTATAATGTAGATTCTCCATTCACCATGTCCCAAGAAGGTGAGAATTTATATTGTAAATTGGTCCTGAACAACGCTGGTAAGTTGTGCTAGTAGTTTGAGATTTTTTTTTTTTTTTTTTTTTTGTATACTTAGTCTCACTAAAGCCTTAGGCTTTTCATAGAATTAAAAGGATGTTGGAGAGGTTGCGTGCTCAAGATGAGGAAATACATCTCAGGAAACATAAATTTAACTGGGGAAAGTTGCTTTCAAGTATAAATGGGTCATCCTAAAAAGCCTTTAGAGCTCATAGAGACCTTTAGGTATATGGCGGTTTGTGGAATCACAGGAGGTGCTCTTTCTGGGGGCTCAACCTGAACATGTGCAACCCCGCCAGCAAGCTGCTCCTTCAGTTTTGAGCCCCTGCCAACTCACTGACCACCCCTTATGCTAGCCTACCTCTTCCTGTAGGTTGTCTGTGTAGTCCCGAGGCTGGTGTATTCCTTTGACAGCACCAGCTCTAGCTCCCTAGATTGCCGAGGTAGGCACTGCATCCCAGATTAAATGAATTGTTCAGTATTTAGGCACTCTTAGCTATACACCTCCCTCGCATTTCCACAGCTCTGAAGTTGGGATTATATTCTCACTGGGGACTTTTGACCACTGTGTCACTGTGTGATAAGTAGTATTTTCTCTTTCTTAGTGGTAGAGTCGACACTATTGGCACATCTTGAAATGGACAGGTTCTCAGATGCTCTGAGATATTGCAGTAGAGAGCCACGTTCCCTGGCTCATTACATAGTGCTTCTCCACTGCATACCCCATGATGCAGTTATCCTGATGCTCCTGAAGACATCTGGGTATCACAGTCACCTCTAGAGCCAAACCGGTTACCACATAGTAGCTACATAACTTGTTATCTTCAGCTTACTCTTCTGTAGCTGTGTGAGACACTGTCTAGGAATCCAATCATATAAAACATTGAAAAATTGCTGGCATATAGTAAATCCTCAAGAAATACAGTATTACTATTGTTGATGATCTTACTATGTAAAAGCCCCGTACTCTGCCTGGCTTGGGGGCCAGACTATATTGGCCACTCTGTTCCGCAGGTCCGGGTTTAGCAAGAGAGAGAGTGGGGGGGAAGAAGGGGAAGAGCCGCGAAGAATAGAAACAAGCCAGAGGATCTGTAGTAAAGTCTTCTTTACTGTCTCCACCATACACACACCACTACACCTACTACTACTACACCACACACCACTACAAGGAAATCCTGGGTATTTATAGGCTTTTGCCACATGCCTTGTAGGCGCGTGGATACCACGTGCCTTGCAGGTGTGGATATGACGTAAGCCTTACAGGCGTGGACAGCATGTGCACCTTACAGGCATGTATGGCGTAGATAGCACGTGGACAACACGTGCACCGCATGCCTTGTAGGCGTGGATACCACGTGCTCCTTGCAGTTGGGGGCACTAAACAGCAAAACAAGCTATGTGGGATATCAGAGTGTGCTTCAGCTGTTGTAGGCTGTTGAAAACCAAGTCTCATGGCAGGGTATATGGCTCAAGATGGCTGCAAAGCTGATAGCTGCTTTCTAGCCGCTTTTTGCTTAATGTCGGCTCCCAACATTACTAAGTCAGCCCAGACCCTCCACAGTGTCTACGCAGTAACATGAGCAGAATAGGTATTTCTGTGTGCGTGTTGTAAAACTCTACCCATACAGAAAGTCTTTTAACACCCTGAATAAGACTTAGGCTTTTCAATGTGATTCAATACTAACTGTGACACCAAGGGAATCTATAGCACTTCTATCTATAAAGGGTGGTGAAAGCATAAATTGACAAAGATTTGTCTTGACTGATATAGACATTGTCCTGTCTGCAAGCTTGTATTTCACCTGTCCAGTGAAAACCAAGACAGTGCCACGATTGTGTGTTAGACAAGGACCATCATTCTATTTGCTCTACTCCCACAGTGCTAGGAAGCCCTGGCTAGATTGTGTTTGTTTTGAGACCTGATCAAATGAGACGTAGTTTACCAGGCTGCCTCCTTCGTTCTGCATCAAGTCCTGGAGTTATTACTCATATTTTTTCCATTGTGTGATTGCCTAATACAGTCTTCGTCAGTGTAATGGATATGGACATTCTCATTCCGTGTATTTAGTCTTAAGCTTCTCCCTACTTTTTCCTTCTCTGCTTATGATCATTGTGTTGAATGAGAGGAGTTGGGTGTTCTTTATCAGGACAAGAAAAGTATCTCTCCCTAAACCTTAGCTCACATTTTTGGTCTTGTACCCATCGTCATGGGCTGTACTGCCTTACCTTATTGGTTTGCTGTTTCTGTTTATTTCACTTATTGTTTACTGTTAGGAGGATCTTAGGAGAAGGATCTTAGCTTATTCTTTTTTAAAAAATAACAAAAGGCCTGCAGAGTGCTTCATGGTTCAAAGTAGAAACCACCTGACAGGATTCCTTTTCTGGGAAGATATAAGCTAATTTGCTTCACTGTTTTCATACCTACCCAAGAGAGATAACAGCTCATCTGGGCTCCTGTCAATTTCCCCAGTTACTTTCCTGATAGAAATTAGAAAAGTTATTCTCTCACATCTTAGCAAATTACATATAAAATTTATAAGGTGCATTGCCTGTCAATAATAGCTATCATGTTATATATTGAGGCACGGTAATAGATGGATTCAAACAAATTTCTTTCCAACCACCTATCCCACAAGACATACATCCCGTTTCACTGGATCTCCTGGTCAATGAGGTAGTCGCTATCAAGAGACCACTGTGAGGATGAGGTACTTCAGAAGTAAGCAAAGGAGAGACAGTGAGGGAAGAACCACCGGGCCCTTAGTGCGGCTGTGAACAAAACGGGAAGACTCCTGCACCAGGAAGCTGAAGAGATTCCACAAATGATACCTAGGTCTTCCAGAGCTGACAAGGTCGTATATATTTTGAGTAAAGCTTGTTTGTTTATTTGTTTGTTAACAAATGTTCCAAAAGGCAGCTCAGACTTTCAGTAACATTTAATCAGTTCGTGGCTGATCGGGCTTCTTAAATACACATCTTACTGATCAGTTGACATGTTAGGAAGCGTAGAGCACCCTGGCCTTGAAGTCTATGGACACTGAGTCCACGGCTCAGAACTCAGGGATGGGTCTTGCTCCTGAGCTTTTACTACCATGCCCAGGAAGGTGGCTGTGAAAAGCTCATTCATTCAAGGGCATTCCCTTGCCTCTCCCTTCACTCTTACACATCAGAAAGTGTGAGGCACACGTTCTGGGTAAGGCTCATACTTTGCATTCATTGAAGGTGATCAAGGCCACTTCAAACTTGGAACCTTGAAAAAAGGTGTGATCAGAGCAAGGATGAAGAAAGTGGCGTGAGTTTCCAGCATCTGCCGGAATCTTTATTAGGCAACTTTACAAACACCAAACTTTGGGTGCTGGCCACGCTTAGAATTTAAATCAAACTCTCAGCACAAATTTAGAAACTTAACAGTAAATTTTTATCTTAGAGTGTCAGAGTACCCTTGAAGATTATTGTGGATACTTACAAATTGACCGTACTGAAATCTTCTTTGTAACAGTGTAAACTGTGTGACTAATTTAAATATAGCAGAAATATAATTATATTTTAATCTCAAAAATAAAATTAAAGAATAGAATATATTTTAAAGATTTATTTACTGTTTATATGTGAGTACACTGTCGCTGTCTTCAGACACACCAAAAGAGGACATCAGATCCCATTACAGATGGTTGTGAGCCTCCATGTGGTTGCTAGGAATTGAACTGGACTAGCAGTCAGTGCTCTTAGGTGCTGAGCCATCTCTCCAGGCCCAAATACAACAAACTTCAAGATGGCTTTAAGGCCTCATCTCTTTTGTATGTGCCTGTGCTTGAGTGCATGTTTGTGCAGGTGTGCATACATGTGTGTTCACACATGTTTGCATCTGCCTGTGGAAGTTGGAAGAACTCAGCAAGATCAACTGGCCACTTTGGTTTTCTTCTTTCTTTACATTTTTTTCTAAGTCTGTTTGAGGCAGAATTTCATTCACCTGGGCCTCACCACTTCGACCATGGCAGCTGGCCAGGAAATCCGGGTGGTTCCCCTGTCTCCACTCTCTAAGTACTGGGATTACAGTAGCAGAGCTTTTGGGTTTTTTAACATGTGTTTGGAGGCTTGGACTAGAGTCTTTATGCTTGCCCAGCAAGTACTTTATCAACTTACCCCAGCCCCTTAGGTGTATTTTTGACTGAGACCTTACAGAGACAGTTATTTCAAGCACCTCAAGCACACAGTCATTCCTCCTCAAGCTGACTTGTTTGCAAACAGATCCGCTAGGAACATGGCAGGTGGTACTGTGTGACAAGCAGAGAGAATCATTTTTCAGGGACCGAAGGACTCTTGGTAACCTTCTACAAGAGCTTGCAGAGGGATGTTAATTGATCTTCTGTCTTTCCTCCATCTCCCATCCCACTGTGTTTGAAGCCTTTACGTAAGGGCTAATGATGGAAAGACTAAGGCCCAAACTCAATAGGTATTGACTTGGGCTGACTTTTTTCTTCTCTTTTCTCTTTCTTTCTTTCTTTCTTTCTTTGTTTCTTTGTTTCTTTCTTTCTTTCTTTCTTTCTTTTTCACTTCAATCTGAACCTCCATGTCTATAAGTCTCTGTCTCCTGCTGCTCATATTTATGTAGTTTTTAGCTATTTATTACTCAGTTTTGCCTTGTCTGCCCCACCTCCCCCTTGTGGTTATCTACACACTGGTGTTCTAGGAATACCCTTCTTGAAGGGATATAGCTGGTCCGAGAGTGTCCGACTTCTTACTGATGTTTGGACTCCACAGGTTAGCAGGAAGTGAGTTTGAAACATGGAGGACCTGCAATGTCTTCTTCCTCATCACTCAGGTGTCCATTATTGTCATCATCAAATAAACAAACATCAGTATGTACACACATTGCTTTTTCAGCCCTTTTACTAGGAAGCAGGTTTCCTCCTGCTTTAGAAAGGAGAGTCTCTGTGACGGTCCATCATGAGAACATCATGCAACAGGCATCACAGATCAGATGACATGGCTTAGCAGAGCCACTACGATAATAAGACTATCCTCTGGACGCTACAACAGCACATGGTGTCCTGTGTGGGCCAGGCTGCATTTTAGGTGATGTAGGAAAGGCTTGTTTAGCATTTTAAAGAAAACCTGAACTTCAACCACCTCCACCTGGGTCCCAGTGTTTTAATAAAATGAATGGTTACAGGGGTTACTGTGTTCTGCTGAGCCTTGTTTCTTAGTTTGTTTTTGGGAAGATGCTTCATCAGAAGTAAGCAGCTAGACATTAGGAGAAGAGCCCCTACAAGGTTAGCTATAAACACCTAGACTGTCTTGTCTCAACTCCAAATCATGGAAGAATCAGGAAGTCTCATGAGAACGTCCTTTATTTCCCCATCACTGGCAGGCAATGGATTAAAAGACAGGAGTTAGAATCTGAGCACAGGACCGCATGTTCTTAACTTGAGAATTCAGAGGGTGAAGGAAGAAGGATCGCCAGATTCAGCCCTGCCTGAGCTCCAGAATGAGCCTCTGTTCGAAAGACACAGACAAAAGACAAGCATTCGGGAGACTGAGAATGAATAAATTACATTTTGTGATCTTTGAAGATACTCCAAAGAGTGTTGTGTGGTTGGGGTTGTGGGAAAAGTTCGTTTATCCGGTAGGCTTCATTCTGAGTGGAGGTTGAAGCCACGTGGTGGTGAGTTCAGCACGATCAGTCAAAAGTCAGGGGCCCTGTTGTTTTCTCTCATCCATTTGATGTGGTACAGAGGTGAGCCAAGTCCTTGACGACTACTACCGACCGTAAAATCTGCACCCAGAACAACACTGTGTGTTCCATCTGCTGAGGCCTGTGTTTGATAAATGACAAAAGATAGGTGGTGTTTGTAGGTCATAGGAGCATGGAGGAACCCTTCTGTGTCCCATTCCCTTCATTCTTTTCGCCCCTCCACCCCCATCCTCTAGCCCACCCCCACAGCTTTTCAGTGCACCCTTAAAACCCCTGCATATGAATGAGGTTTTGAAACTCAACTTCTAACAATACCATTTTTCATAGATAGATCATATCTTTATTGACTTATTTTTCTGAAGTTTAGTGGAGGTGTTAGAAGACATTCTTATTATTGTCTTGCTTTGGGCAAAGACAGCTATAATTGGGACTAGTGTTTATTGAAAACGTAAAATTAGCAAAACAGTTTAGAAACAAGATTTTTGCCTGATCTGCACATTTCCTGAAATCCCACATCTGGCTTAAATTTTAATGGTTTTGAGTTTCTTTTTTTTCCTTGAGAGCTTAAAAATTAGTCTTGTTTCTTTCTTAAAACATTAGAGCATGTAAACTATTAATCAGGTTTAAATTTACTGAATTGAATGCCCATGGCTTAAGATCATGATAGCCTAGATTTTTCTCCTTCGTGGCTTTGGAGTGGCATAGACCAACAGTCTACAGAGTAGGTTTGTTGGATAGGGTAGAAAAGATGAACATAGCTTCGTGTTGGAGACTAAAAAGAGCAAATTATTTTACAAGCAAGCAGCTGGAGAGGTGTTGAAAAGGGAGGAAGACAAAGAGGCCTAATAATGATAATCACACATTAAGGAAGTGAATTTTCCCCAAAGGAAGGTGGTAATGCTTATTTGGATGAACTGAACTGAGAATTCATTTTTCTTCCCTAAAGTAATTCAAAGTATTCTTGTCGCCGGCACTTTATTTTATTATGAGACCAGGAATTTTGTTTTCAGTGTATTAGCTCGACATAGCACAAACACATTAGATTGGCAAAAGGGACATTTTCAAAATCTGTGGGATTATTTTTTCTGCACTGAATTATTCTGCTTTGTGCCTCTGGTGTTTTTGTTGGCTTTGTCTTATAATCTCAATAGGTAACTATGAGTAAAGAATTCTTCACTGTCCTCTCTGAGCTTACTAATATTACATGATAGCATGCCCCACTAGTTGATAAGTTCAAAGGCTCTGACAGGAAAAACAGCGTTCCTTGCATGTTTTAGCTAGCATTCATGACAAGTTTGTCTCGCATGGATTATTATGTAAGACTATTGCTGACCCATATTAATAGGTACAGCACCAACATGGCTTCTTCTGGAAAGGAGGAGTCTCCCATTACTGAGCAATAACACAAGACAACACAGCGTGTGAGAAGACTTAGTGCTGTGGAGCACGTGACTTCACTTCTGCCAAGTGATTGGTGGCAACATGCAATGAGCAAATGCTTGCCCTGTAGACAGTACATGAAACACAGAGTCCAGGGAAGGAGTGGTGGGGTGATGACTATCAAGTTATTTTCCCTTGCTTCTTCCAAACACAGCCCAGTACCAGGAGGGCACAGTACTGTCAGTCACATGACTAGATTAGCTAGGAAAAGATTTAAAGAAAGTCAAGTTAACACAAGTTTCAGCTCACTAGACCTCAACTCTCCAAGCTCTAGCACAAGAGAAGGAGGACAGAAACAGGATAGTTAAATTGCTTTGAATTAACATATAGGGAAGTGAGAACCTTTGCAGAAATTCAACTATACACAGGGCAGGGTGATCACAAGGTACCACAAGTAGCCACTACTTATTTTCTACTCATTATGACATTTGTTCATTCAACACACACTCATCAGCACCTACTGTGAACCAGGAACAATTCCTGCAGTTAGAGATGCAGGAATACGTCGTCAAAAGGAGGTCAAAGATCGTAGCTCAAATGTGAAAAAACTGGCAATGGGTAATAAGCATAGTCATGAAGTAAACTGTATGGCGCATTCAAAATCGACAACAGGAGCTGGGGAGATGGCATACTGGATAAAGACGTTGCTGTGTAAGCATAATTCAGATCTCCAGAACCCGTGCTGAGGGGTTGTGGTTAAAGGGTGGGGTCCAGGCATAGTATGTGCCTGCAAGCCCAGTGCTGGAAAGACAGAGACAGGAGGATCCCTGAGGTTTACTGGTCAGACAGTCTTCAGAGTCAGTAAACTCCAAGGTCAATGAGAGATCATGGCTCGAAGAGAAGGGAAGGGGGCTGAAGAGAAGACTCAGTGCTTACTATCACTTGTTGCTCTTTCAGAGGGCAAGTCAGGCTGCTCATAACCACCTTCACCTTCTTCTGGGCCTCTTTGGGCACCTGCACACACATGGCAGACATGTGCACACATGTACACACGCACAGAGAAAGACATAAGTAATAATAAAATAAATCTTTAAAATTTGCAAGGTCGACCAGAGTCCCCAGAGTCTAAACCACCAGCCTGGGAGCACATAGAGAGGGACCCATGTATATATGTAGGGGAGGATGGTCTTGTCGGGCATAGGTGGGAGAGGAGGGATCCTTGGTCCCATGAAGGCTAGACGCCGAGTGTGAGGGAATTCGAGGGTGGGGAGGTGGGAGGTGGGAGTGTGGGGGTAGGTGGGGGCACATCCTCATAGAAGCAGGAGGAGGGCAGATGGGATAGGGAGTTACTGGGGGATGGGGTTAGGTGGATAACATCTGAAATGTAAGTAAAATATCCAATAAAAATTAAAATATAAAAGAAATAAAATTATTAATAAAATTGAAGAAAGGAGAAAAAATGCAAGGTGGAGAGTGATTAAGAAAGACACCAAATATACACCTTTGGTCTACACAACAACAATATTAGCAACACACTCACATGTGTGGGCATGTGTTGTGTGTGGACACATACACATGCCCACACACAAACACACACATACATTTCATGCATGCATGCATTCATGGACAATGAAAGTGATAATATCCAAAAGCAAGCATACAATAGAATAAAAATGATTTGGAGTATGTTGGGGGGGAGGAGACAGTATGAATTGGAGTATGTACGGGGCAGTGTGTGGGCAACTGGCACCAATCTATATAAAGACCCTCTCCCCTACACACACACACACACACATACACACACACACACACACCAAATATATGTCTATTTTAGGGTAGAGCTAACTGCTTCTCAAAGGGGTTAAGTACCTTGCCCCAGATCAAACAGCTGGGAAGAATGAAAGTTGCTTACTCAAAAGTCTTTTTATTCTCCCCTGCTGCTGCTCTGCTCCGTGGGCTCCCTCTCTGCTGTTTCTGTGCTTTCTACCAGGGATAGATTCAGCCCAAATGATTGGTTTCAAGATGGGGTTGTGCAGATGTTTGATTTGGTGTGGGGTTTTTTTTAGGCCACTCAGGGTTCCAGTACCAGACATAGTTCATCGCTGTAGTTATAACCTTGGGAATAGCAGCTTATAATAACTGGAAATTAGACATGCATGAGAGGCTAGGAAGGTCTGGATGGAAATGCTAAGAGGAAGAAAGTAGGTTAGAGGGCAGGGCTGCAGCGCAGGTGAAGGGAGATAATTACTTAACAAGGAGTCCATGCCCAGGGTTGGTGCTGAGGGCAGTGAATAACTTGTGCATCATGACGACGCAAAGAGCTGGTGCTAGCGAGTCTTACACACAGAGCCTCACACGGTCCTTGGATTTGGTTAGGGTAGGGTCTGCATTGCTACCGGATGATTTTAGAAATCTGTAGCTTAGGGAACAATCGTTATGATGGGATGAGAATCCAAACCTGGATCCTCCCTTTCCCACTGTGACAAAGAATAAGGAGATTCAAAGGAAAAGGCAACATAGGGCCAAAAGAAAGAAGAGGACTGTGTGCACAGTGAATTCTTTCCTGAATGTAAGCTGACTTCTTTTTGTTCATGTGCATTGTTGTAAGTTTCTTTTTTGGGTCTTACTGTGTAGCCCTGGCTGGCCTAGAAATTGCTCAGTTGCCCAGGCTATCCCCAAATTCAACTCCGGTCTTCCTCTTGCCTCAGCTTCTTGACTACTGTGATTAAAGGTATCTATTGCTATGACTGGCTACAAAACAATTTCTAACGAAGATTATAACAACAACAGCAGCAGCAACAACCACAATTATAAACAGATCTCTGGTTGAACTTTGTTTTACACTATCGGTGTGTCTGAAGATGACCTTCAGTGTCTTCCTGTCTCCTCCTTCCACATGCCAAAGTGACAGAGATATACCACTACACATGTTTATACAGTGCTGGGAATGGAACCCAAGATAACTTGCATACCAGGCAAGCACTCTCCCAATACAGCTACATCCCAAATCCCTCTCCCCCAGTTCTGGCTTACTAACTCTTGCTAGGGGAGTAATAAGCGTCATTTCCACACCTGTCTTTTAGCTTTCTGGTACATGCTTTCCCTTGTTGGTGATGATTTCAAACAACTTGTGTTGTCATTAAGAGTATTAAAAAAGAAAAAAAAAACTACAGCTTTTAGTGTGTTTGTGAGCAGTTACAGATAACGTACCTTAAACAGTTAACTCGTGCCCATCTGTGGTCTCAAGTTAATTACACTTAAACTTCATAACAAGTCAGGCATAGTGGTCTAAACCTGCAATTTCACCTGCTCCGGAAGCTGAAGTGGCAAGGTTTCAAACTGAAGGACTTCTCAGGTTACAGCAAGAAAGTTCAGGGCTAACCAGTGCAATTTCCTGAGACCTTTTAAAATTTTTTTTAACTAATTAATTAATTTATTCATTCATTTTACTTCCCAATATCAGCCTCCTCAAGTGCCCCCCTCAAGACCTTGTTTTAAAAGACACCCAAGAAGAAGGGGACGAAGAGCAAACATGTGTGATAACACCGGCCCTTCGTGATAGGCATCTTGCAGAGTTGAGTCTGTGTGTTGTGCATTTTATAGGTGAACACAGCAAGGCATAGGGAAATTGGCTTTCCCATGATATCACAAGTAAGTGAAGGAATGTGGTTAAACTCTGGGCAGCCCTCAGCCATGATCCTACGTGGCCTCCAAAAGGAAGGCAGAGGAAAAGTTAGGTACTTCAGTGCTTTTCCCAGTTAGGAAGCACTATAATTAGTGCTATTATTATTATTATTATTATTATTATTATTATTATTATTATTACTAGTGCTGTCGTTTTCTCTATAGCTGGAAAAATTACGCATGAGGTGGTCACTTGAATTTACTCACAAGCATGGGGTTCCTCAAAAGAGTCAAGAGGCAAATTCAGACATACACGAAACAGTTTTTAAATTATTATTGCAGTTATAGGTTGTGTTGATTTAAAAACTTGATGTGCTGGAACTAAAGGAGTGGCTCAGAGGGTAAGAGCAAGGACTGTTCTTTCAGAGGACCTGAGTTCAGTTCCCAGCACCAGAGTCTTGACTCAGCCCCAGGGGATGGGATATCCTCTTCTGGTCTCTGGCACCTGCATACCTCATGGATTTAGAGACATGACAGATTTCAGATTTCTAGATTAAGGATGATCAGTCTGCAATGTCTAAGTCTATTTGTGGGCTCCAGGTTCTGAGTGATCATGGTGTGTTAGATAATTTGAAGAGACTTAGGAGAGTCGAACTGTTTGAGAGCGGGAGCCCACAAAAACCTACTGAGGGCGGACAGAATGATGACATAACAAGCAACAGAAGCTATCTGGTCTGCTTGACTGTATTTCAGAACATCCAGTATTGATATTTTTTTTATCACATTTATACTATAGCCTGCCATATCTGGGTCTTCTTTCCAAAAAATGGGAATTGGAGCACTTGGAAAGAAGACCCAGACACCCATGAAGGTGGCAGCATGGTTACAATGGATAGCAAACACAGAAACAAGATGCCTCTGTGACTCTTTGTGCCACATGAAGGCCCACTTGACGAATGCTTTGCCCTGGGTGGTAGGCCTTCTCATAAGGAAGAAGTTAAACTGCAGGGTAGCCTGAGCCACACATTATCAGTAGCCTATCTCAACAAAACAAACAAAGCAAGAAGAAAAGATACAAGAAGCTTTGCTGTTGAGACAACTGGAAAGGGGACATTTTTTCTTAGATTTGCTTTATATCCTAACCGTCCTCTGTCCCCCTCCTCCCTGTAATTGCAAGGCAGCTTTGTACTGAAGCTCCTATGGCCCCTTTAAAGTTTATGGTCCTATGAAACGCAGCTGGAGAGAGAATCTTTATTCTTAAGCCTTCCTTTGAAAGTCTGCAAGTGCCCAATCTCTTTTCTCTAGGTGGGACATTAGGGCAAACACTTGTGTTCTAGGGAGACCCAATAAGAATCCAGGGACACCATTAGGCACAGGGAAGGAAGTCATTCTCTTTCTTCTGCCCAGAGGCATCATTTCCCCTCCTTTCACTTACAAGCCAAAAAAAAAAAGAAAAGAAAGAAAGAAAGAAAGAAAAAAAGACAGCTGCCAGATGGGATCCAAGCAAAGGAACAATAGCACTTGACTCTGGGAACATCAGGAATCCCTCTTTGGCTTGCAGGCCTTGGAGTCATTACCTTCTGCTGGTGGTCTGCCTTCACATGGTCTTCCACACCAACTGGAAGCCATGGTTTGTTGTGCTTCTCTGCTGGAGATGCCCGCTGGCACATGCTCCCACGCAAACACACCTGCCGGCTGCCTCCATCGCTGCTAGGCCTGTGGAGTTTTAGAATGCATTAGACAATCAAGGCAGATGTGCCTTGTCTTATCCCACTTTGCTTCAGACACAGCAAAAAGGGGTCCCCTTCAGGAAGTTAGAGCACCTACAAAAGACTGAATAGGGGTGAACTGGGGTGTCCAGGTGACCACTCACCTGAAAGCTAATAATGGACTCAGTCAACTGTAAAGAACAAGGGCAGCTTTAAGGAAAAGGGCAAAGAATGGGTTTGGATATCTGGATAGGGAAGAAAGCTTAGCCATTTGGTACCAAAGTTAGACTTGCTAGCTGGGCATTATGGTAGAGATGTTGTGGGATAGCCAGATTTGGGGTCTTTCCCACCGACTGGGGTGAAATGTTTATCTTGGTCTACCTATTGTCCAGCAGGAGAAAGGGTTTTTTTTATTTGCTAGACCATTAATTCATGAGAAAGAAACCAGGGCTTTCAAGACTGAGTGTGCCCCTGTGACAGTGTCTCGTCCCTCCTCTGGCCAGAGCACGTGTCCACATTTGGGTGAATTCCCCATTTCAGAGCCAACTGGAGTCCATGCTTCCCACCAGGGTCAGATTCTCTGTTCCCTGCTTTCTCTCAGATGTGTATTCCACAACACTTCCCTAGTCTATGCCTAGTGGACTAGGGAAACGTTGACTCAGTGAGGGACTCTGGGCAACTTAACCCATAATTTAAAATTCATACTTGTAATTCCAGGTCTGGAAGGGGGATCAGAGGTTAGCTTCATCTGCATACAAGGCTAGCCCTATTTCAGAAAACCCAAAACAAGCAATAAAGTGGAATATGGCAGAACAGCAATGATTTTTTCTGTTGACTCTCAGTTAACTCCCAGCTGTGGCCAGACTCTTCTCTAGGTCTCATTGACAAGAACATTTCTGGCACCTTCTCTAAACAAAGAAAAATCTTTAATAATAAATTATATTTGCTTTCAACGCAGACATAGGTATATTTTTGTGTGGGTGATTTATAAATAAGGAAGCTAGTATCTGGGTTTGAATTATGCATTATTTTCATATTTCTCTTCTTCAAGCTGTTACATTGCTGACAGAGCACAGAAGTCTTTCAGTTCAGATTTCCTGATAACCTTGAATAGAGAGAGACACTGGATTTTGGTATTTTGCTCAGGTCTTAACAAATGATAATAATTTTATAATGCAGATAAAACTGAGGAGGAACTATATAGCTGGTCCGTCATCAAGCCATATTTACAATCTGCTCATTGGGAATTTGTGTTGTCATTGAGTTTCCCAGTAAGGTAAAATCAATCACCAATCATTCACCACACTCTTCTCTCTGTACCGTAACTGTATACAGCACTATCCACCCTCATTCCCTGCAAAACGCATGCATGCATAGGGGTGTGTGTCTGTGTGTGTGTGTGTGTGTGTGTGTGTGTGTGAGTGTGAGTGTCTCTGTGCATCTGTGTCTGTGTGTGTCTCTGTGTGCATCTGTGT
>JANHMN010000024.1:9871908-9899671 GCA_030674055.1 Rhabdomys pumilio | reverse complement strand
AAAAAAAAAAAAAAAAAAAAAAAAAAAAAAAAAAAAAAAAGCATCAAAGCATCATCACTATTTTTTTGTTGCTTTTAGTTTTTATTTTTATTTTCTTCTTGATCCAAGAAGTTAACAACTAGATTTGATTCTCCTTGTTTGCTCTTGTTGTAGCTTATTCTCACTATTCCTAGATTATTCCTAGTTGATTATACTGTCATAGGGAGTGTATGCTTTTTCTCATTCTAGTTTTATAAAAATATTTCTTGCTTAATTATATATGTATATGTGTATGTATATATGTATAATTTGATATATATATAAATATATTTAACAAAAAAAGGAAAAGAAATGAAAAGAAAGAAAGATGGTGTCCAAAATGATAAGAGGTAGTTATCTAGTGTTCCTGGATGTGTTTGTTACTTGAAAAAAGTTACAGGCTAAATGGAGTGCAGAAGATTTGAATTGTAAATGGATTTCTTGTCTCTTTTGTAGATAATTGTACTAAATGCTAATTCATGAACAACTAATGTGTTCTTGTGTTCACTGATAAGCTGTGTTGCTTGAAACAAATTTATAAACGAGACAAATCATCTGTCGGCAGAGACTCTCAGCCCAGTAAACTTGGTTGGTGTGCCCAATATTTCTCTATGCTTCTGCAACAGGAATCCAATACAAATTACCTCCCTCCACAAACACGCACCTCCCACCTACTACCCAGTAACAATGGCTAGTTAATAAACCTCTCCTTATTGACATCCATTTTGGAGAGGGAACAAATACACACTTTGGCTAAGTTAGATAGGAAACCTTCCCTCAACTTTTTCTATAAAGGGCTGATAACAATTAGTTTCTACTTTGCAGGCCTTGTAGTTGTGGCTACAAGTATACAGGGGAACGGGCAAGTCAGAGGGGTGCTGCAGGAAGGGTGTGGCTAATGCTGCAAGGACTGAGAACTTTCTTGGCCATAGAGGACTCATTGCACTCCCATTTCACAGTCTGCTGAACTGTTTCCATGCCATGACACAAGTCAGCCTCTGGAAAGCTCCATGCTACCACTTAAAGCAACCAACTGAAATTAAGTATCTCTCACTACAGAGCTGCTCCTCCCCAGAGTCAAATCCAAGCATCAACCAGTCAGATTTGCTGGACTTCAGTCCTACCTGTGTATTACAGAAACCAGATAAAGACAGTCATGGCCCACCATTTCCCAGTGGCTGCTTCTTCCGTCACAGCCATACCTACTGCCCCACTACACTGCACTGAATAATCATGCTTTTCTTCTCTGGGCTGACTTGTGTGAATTCTTTCCTTGCCCCTGACTGACCTAACACATTCAACTCCAAAGTAATGTACAAATGAATGAGCAAGAGTGGGGTCCATAAAACTATCCTTAATTAGATTTCATGTATTTCTTGCATGAAACACTATATTACTTTGATTTTTCTTCTGGCAATTTAATGAATTTCACCAATTCAATTTTTTATAAGTCTGAGGGTTTATAAACAACAACAGGCTATGGTTTGGTTTGATTTTCTCAGGATAAGTTTGTAGAACCTGGCACTAAAACTTTCTTGCGTGTGTTCATTACTCCTTTTGATGTCTTCTTTTGCTGTGATCTCTAAACTCAAATCAAGGTCTATTCCTGATCTCTTTTGGGGAAATATTTGGAGATTTGTATATAGAAGGCCATGAATAGTCTTGTTTTAACTTTGTTGTGGGAGACAGTGGGGGGTGCCAAGGGTTATTCGTTTGCAGATGTAGGAAGAACACAAAAAGGTGAATTACGTTAACCACGAAGAGAATTATTTGTTCAAGCATACAGGATCTGATACTGCTTCCATGGCTGTTTTTATGTTCCTAAATTTTGTATCAGATACTTTTTTGTTTTTATTCATTTTATTGCTCTCTCATTTAGGAGTTAAGAGTAAAAACTTGAAACACCTGCAACAAAATAACCTTTTTCCTCCCACCCAAGTGAGACCCAAACACATTAGCATGGCAAAGTAGCAAATAGTTCCCTGCAGATAGCACAGACTCAGCAGCCTAAATGCACACTGGACAGAAGCTGTTCCTTAGCCAGGGGAGGTGATTAGGTAAACACACACATCTGGCTATAAATTAACATTGACATTAGCCATCAAGTCAGTTGACATGGCCACTCTGACATTCCTAGTGTGGAGAAGACCATTTATGTATGAATGAGGAAATTTCACCTCTGATGCATCTATTTGGGTAGATACACTAAATGTCAATGTAGATCTACTGGTGAAAAGACAAAAAGAATCGCCACCATGCTGCTTGGCCCTGGCTGTCTTTTAGCTCTACTGAAGTCCTTTCTACAAGAACAAAATCAAGTTGTGGGTCATCCCTCATGGTCCTTAGACACTGCTTAGCAACACCATAATTTGGAGGAAGATGCAAAGTGACCCTTTGTCCTGTGAGACCTTGTAATGACTGATCTTTTGAACTTCTATCTTGGGAGCAAATTGATTCTTAAGTACGGGAGTCCTGTGAGGCTATTTTACTTGAGGGTACAGGAGTCCTGTGAGGCTATTTTACTTGAGGGTGAAGACCTCAAACTAAGACATCTTTGCATAGAGCTTCAGACACTGGGAGATTCTAATGGTGTTTAACTGGCATAAGAGCTAAATAAAGTTTAACTGTGGATGGCTTTTTTGGGTACCCTTAATAAAGCAGGTCAAAGGTTATTGTTACTAATCTACCTCTTCAGATCTGCTCTTGTCTTTTGGAAGAAATAGAGTGCCATGAGGTAGGAGAATGGGGATAAACAAGCAGCCATGAGCCTGCTTGAGTATTGGGGGAATTCTCTGAGAGGTCAAGTTGAGATGTCAAATTTGAGGGGCAAGCTCACTGACTCATTGGTGAGTGGCCCGTGGTCCCTTCTGGATGTATGTATTTGGGTTAGGGTCCCAGAGATCTCAGTAGTAGGTGAAAGATGCCAGAGGATCCACTGCTTTGCTATTGAGACAGCTATATCCCACTATGTTCCCATACCTCCCAAGCACACGATGCCACTGGTACACAGCTCTGATCTGTTGGCACCTTCCCTATCCTGGCTATCAAATAATTTGCATTTATTTCTTTGCTAATGATTTTAGTTCTCAATTTTAAAATTAGGTGTTTTACATGTATCCATGCAGAACTGTATACCGTGCTCATTGCAGCATGATTCACAGTAGTCAGAAAGTAGCAGTAAACAAACAATAGAAACAAATCAAATACCCATCAACTAGTGGATACATAAAGGGTGTATATGACAGAACATTCTTTGTCCGTTAAAACGAATGAAGTGCAGATAAAGTAGCCTTGAAAACTTCATGTGGGATAGAAGAAGTTATGTATAAAGGACTGTGTAGTATGTGAGTGTGTTTACATCAAATGTCCTCAGTAGACAGAGCTTCACAGAGAGGAGAACTATTACTTGTAGCCATGGTCTAGGGAGAGAGAATAGCCTATCACTGATTGTTGGTAGCCATGGGGGTTGATGAAAAGGCTTGAAATGGGATGACAGTGATGATTTTACAACCCTAGGAATTTATCAGAAAATACTGAATTTTTTAAAAGGCTGATTTTTTTAGGGCGTGTGTACAGAATAACTCCAGACAACTATTATGTAAAATAGAAAATTTGTAGGTCATTATGGAAAGCTAGTTCTACAGGGCTGGGGTTCTGGATTTTTTAATGCATATTTTAAAATATTTATTTATTTATTTATTATTTTTTTTAATCTCGTGTCAGCTTATGAAAGTCTTTGTGAGGGGAAAGATCATGGGACAGGTTGAGCTACTTTTCTATGGATAACAGATTGAATCCTTTATTCTGTATAATGTGATTTTAGTTCTTTCTAGATATTATTGGGCCCTGTTACATATTGGGCCCTGATACATAATTTGCAGGTACAAAATGCTTAAATGGAAACAATACTTTATCAGAGATGTGAATTTTCTTTCTGTTTACTTTTGTGAACATAATGTAATTCTGTAACCTTCTGGTCACATAACTTGATACTCTAGATATGTCCAGTGAAGTCTATTGTTTTATACAAATGTGGCCTTGATGCCTGGTGGTGATCATTGAGTAGGTACGATAATGCAGGCACTCTACTCCTGAAGGCAGCCAGTCACCCTCAGTGAGGACAGAGAAGAACAGCAGTGAGTCCTTTTCGTCTTGCTTTTTTTCTTTACGAGAAAACAAAGATAAGTAGTGCTGAAACCCTAATGCAATTCTCTGATGTATTTGCCTTTGCCATGACAGCAAGAGGATCAGGTGTTCCCCAAGTACGAAACATGTCTTTTGCCGAAATACAAAATGACATCGTGGTTTAAAATACATTGCCCTAGTGTAAAATCTTGGAATAGGAGGAAGGTTCTCCAGCCCCATGAAAGGCTTGTTACCAGAGAGGCTGCAGTTGTTTGCAACAGGAGAATTTATTCTGGAGATCGCTTTTTCTGCAACTCAGTGATGCTCCAGATGCGTAGATGGAACCTCAGCAACCCATCTGTTTCTGAAAAAGCCCAAAGAGAATTGGGAAAATGGCTGTCGTGACAGAAGAGGCAAACAGTGTAAACTGATATATGCGCGTCACAGTTGTCACCTGCTTGTTGCTCTTCCCCCTCATGCTCTGGAAGCAGAATTCTATTCAACATGTGATTTCTACATGTGATTTCTTACTTACAATGTTTTTGACTTTTAATTGTGTTTGGGAAAAATTAAGAGAGGATGAGGACTGAGAAAATGATTATAATTTTGATATGAGATAAAAGGAATCCAGCATACTGAGGGCAACATTTAGTGGCTACTGGGAGAAAGTAGGTCTTAAGATTTATTATGATGGTGTATGTGTGGTATATGTGTGGGGTTATGTGTACATGTTAGTGCAGATGCCCAAGGTGTCCAGAAGAGGACAGCAGATCTAGAACTAGAGTTCCAAGTAGTTGTGGTCCAGCCAGCTGGCATGAATGGGTGCTAAGATACAAGCTCAGGTCCTCTGCAAAAGCAGTATGAACTCTTAACCACTGAGCCATCTTTCTAGCCCCAGCTAAAAACATAGTTTTAAATACCAAAATATTTTACCTATTGCTCCTGCTCTACCTCTCATTGACCACGTACAAACGTAATCTCTCCGTGTAAGCATTACACGGAGTAATTAACTAGTAGTAAACATTAACTACTAATGTTAAGGAGTGGCAGGAATTAAATATAAAAATGTATATAAAGTTTCAGGGCTTTTTAGTAGATATTCCACAAACATTGGACATCAAGAAAGAGAAGACCACACTACTGAAGAGTATCCATCCCACGGTGTCTAGTTGGCACAGTGAAGGGAGCAGGTTGCACTGGAGTACTGGTGGGTGGTAACTCTATGTTGTGAACCCACTCTATTCATTCTTCAGAGATGGTTATTGTTCAGCCTCAAGTCAGTTCTGAGCTTCTTGCAAATTCAGGAGATATGCTCAATCAAATGTTGTGTCTATCATGAAGGTAGTCAGTTAAAAATAAATGGGCTAACACTTCCAACAAGTCTCTGTGTTTTAATGTAAGACCTTGAAGTTTGACTCCTACACAACAAGGCCCTGTATAATGCTTTGTTTTCCTGTGGACTCCTATCTGTAAAATGGAATGAATGGGAATTTGCCTTATCTGAGGATGAGTCCAATGATGTCACCCCAAGCCACATGTCGGCTAGTCAGAATGTGGGCTTTCTCCAAGTAGGATGCTAAAGATTCCACATGTGTGTTCTTAAGAACCCTCAACTGTGATGCTTTGAAAATACAGGACCTACTCAGTCAAAATGAACATTGCTTAAATCTTTCCATCTCTCAATGCAATCCATTATCAATGGTGAGAAGGTCATTCTCCCCAAACCATGGTTTCTATTTAGCATACTCATCTGTCTTTCTTTGCTCGTCTCTCAGTTGATCAAAACTCATTAGCTGGTAGTGACCTCTGAGAATAATGATGTAGTATCTGGACAAAAGTTCTTTTAAAGTGAAACATATAGAAGACAAATAGCCTCTCCCTGGGATTACATAGTCAAACCTAGACACTCTGTGCTGTCTAAAGGGAGTTTCCCGTGGACCCCTCAACACTGTTTTATCTTACTGGTGTTGGTCATAGACACGATGGACTAGCTTCTGTATCCATTGGAGTGTCTTAGCAAAATCTCAAGGAGATCCAGGCATTGTCAGGAATTGGAAGTTAGAACATTGCTGGAGCCACATTTCTGTGTTTTGTTTTCTAGCCCATGCAGCAATTGGTAGCTTATGAAAGCAGAACTTAATGGTTGTATTAAATGGGGTAGAATATTCATTTTGATTTCTACTGATTCTCAGTACTGTGCTTGGCACTGGGGACAGAGAAAATATAAAAAGGAGTGCACCTTTACTCTGCTCTCAAGAGCCTTTGCCTTACTGTGGGAGAAAGATGCATAGCTCAATAATGGATAGGTAGGAGGAAGGGTAAGTGATTGTGTGTGGTGCAGGAATGTGAAGGGTTTAGTGGAGAGTGAATCTTTGAGCTGCCTTATAGTTGCTGGATGGATGTGCAGAATGGTCTTCTCTAGTTTAGGGACTATCATATGCTGTTATCTGGTGCAGAAGACATGAAATTTGGGAGCTCATTCACTAAACCCGAGATTTCTCAGTAATCTATAATCCATACATATTTTATAGACATTCATATACATGCATACACACATACTATGTAGGCACACATGAAGACACATAGAAAAATACATGAACACTTTGCTAATATGTTCTGATTATCCTATTGGCCAAAGTTCATAAAGCCAATATTTCAGCATGGAAGATATGCATATGTTTGTCCAAAGACAACAGACATGTTTTCAATTCAGTCATGATTTAATATATTTATAAAAAAAAAAAAACCACTGGATCAGCTCAACGAATTGTGAATTTATCTTGGGAACGAGAGTTAAATGAGATGGTCTATTTCAATCAAAACATTTGGAAACTTCCCAAGAAAGATAGATTTACCCACTTCTAGGCACACACAACAGACTTGGGAGCATAGAGGTAAATTACAATTGTTTTTTTAATGAACACGTTCTCATGCCAGAGTCTCTGACAACCAAACCCATGTAAGGATAAGCATATACAGTTACTGGCTCTCCTTGTGCATTTAGCTAACATGTGCTCTTGTTCAGACTCTCAACTTCCTAAGTGTCTTCTCTCGGCTCCCCTAAATTAATGCCTTACACTGGGGTGGAGCAAAGAGAAAGGACTTGTATCACACAGTAGGATTAGAGGGGCACTTTCAAGAAATGCAGAGGTGTCTTTTCACTAAAGCACCAAAGAGCTCCAAAGAGAGAAACACAGGTTGAGATTAAAGGTGAATGAAATTTGAAGAGGAAGAAAGCCAACAGGACTGGAAGTAGCTATGTGGGGAGGGGGCCTGGAGAGTCTTCAGAATGCACCGCAAACATGTATGGAACTGTCAGAGAACACATTTCATTAACAAAAGGGTAACATAAAATTAAAAATACAGGAAAATTCAAAAAGTAAAATTATGTTGGTGGCTAGACTTCTCTACTCAGTTTTCTATACTGCCTCAAACAATAACCCATTCCTCATAAAACTCTGAGAACAAACTACAGGTGACTGAATTCATTCCAGGATCACAACAAAATCCTTGAACATTTGCCTTGAAGAACCAAAATGTTTCTTTTCTCTAAAGTGAAGTCTAGATGGCTTGGGGGCATGACTTCGAATATAAGGCTGTGGCTTGGCTGTGTGTCACTGCAACTTTTTCCTGATGTCTGCGTGCCCCCTTCCATCTTTGGTGACTCTTTTCTGTGTGTCCTGATGATGAGCCCAGAATGTGCTTTGATTTGGGGATGTTTCCCAAGGCTTCGGGAATGATGGAAGGAACAGTATTTAAATAACCAAGTATTCAATAAGCACCATATACACGGTGTCTGCTATAGGACAGTGATGTACAGCACTCATAGAGTCTCATCAGGTCTGTGACATGGGCTCTGTTTTAATCCTTATCATTAAAATGACCACACTGAAAGTTAGGGCCTAATAAACAGCCTGTGCAGTGTCATACCTCATAGGTAGCAAGGCTCAATTT
This sequence comes from Rhabdomys pumilio, assembly GCA_030674055.1. Classification (NCBI taxonomy): domain Eukaryota; kingdom Metazoa; phylum Chordata; class Mammalia; order Rodentia; family Muridae; genus Rhabdomys; species Rhabdomys pumilio. Next base: position 9,891,574 of record JANHMN010000024.1, on the reverse strand, counting down.
TTTTTGTCTAAATATCACCAGTTCTGTCACCTCTTAACCTTAACTCTTCAGGGAGATAGACGAGCCTACCAGGCCAATGAGAAACCCTGTCTAATTAATTAATTAATTAATTAATAGAAAGAGAAAAAGAAAACAATGAAATGAAAAGAAAAAGAACACTTTATTATTCCTTAGTAAGTGTGATTGAAAAACTAGTTATTCGTTAACTTCTACTAATATATTCTTCCACCATTTTCTTATGTATATTCACTACACATATACACACAATATATAGTGTGAAACATAATATAAAACACACCCCCTAACAATAGATTATCCTCTTATTTTGTCTTGTAGTCTATCTCTTTACTAAAAATATATCTGAAGTATCCTTTTTGGTCAATGGTGGTTGGCCTCTATCTTTAAAAAGGAGCACGGCCATTTGAATAAACTTCCATGTTACTTAGACCAGCCTCTGCTTGAGTTTTCTTGGAGCAGATCTTTTTAAACGTTGCTACTGTGTGATCACTGGGAGGAGAAATGAACATCCCTTCAAGAACGCAGTGGCTTTGACTGGTAAATTGCCTGGATACCCTCTTTGGGAACATTCTGTTTTTAGCCCGCCAGCTATCGGGCAGCTGAAGAATGTGTTTCCCCTGACCTTGAGTTAAACATATAGTGAGGGCACCACCAGAGCTTGTGAGGGAGCCAGCAGGGAGCTGTGTTCCACCTTAGTGATCCATTTGAGCTGATGTGACCCCTTCCCAACCAGATGTCTAACAACAAACTGTTTTTCATGATATGCCAGCGGAAATGTGAACTCTGTCGCAACTTATTTTTTCAAGAGTGTAATGAATGCCGTTTCTTTTAAAAGGTGTAATAAATATTTTCCTTTTGACCTCAAAAAGTAGATGGTAGGAAATAAAATCAATTGTTTTTTTCCCATAAATTTAAATAGATGTATTACCCTGTTTCACAAATGACATCAGCCAGATCACTTCTCAGGCTAATGACATTTTTCCTGCCAGACAGAGCACTTGATTTACCAGTGCCGGGGATTGCTGTGCCATCCTGTTTCCCATCCATGCTGTACGCTTGAAGTATTGTGACACTTAAAGTTTCCTATAATGAAAAATAAGAAAAATTTGACAAGGCTCATTGTTTACATCACACGGCAGAAGATTTCTCCACAGTCATTGGGAACACTTCTCCCTGGGTCTGCTGTGATGGAGCCGACCACCTTTAAACTCCCTCGGAATTAACACCTTCTCTGCCTCATCTACGTGGGGTGGTTTGTTTGTTTGGTTTTGGTTCTGGTTTTGGTTTATTTTTACTTTAAACAGTTCATGCCTTTTAAATATCTTTTTGAGAATTTCATATACGGGTCCTGAATGTATATCATGTCCTCCCCTCTCTGCTCTCCAGCTCAACTCCATGTCTTCCTTCCAAATCCATGATTTCTTCTTTGGTGATTAAGCTATTTCTCTGTGTGTATAAGAATATGTAAACAGTACCTGCTGAATAGTTTTAGTATTGCTTGTGCATGTATGTATCTGTGTATGTATCTGTGTGTGTGTGTGTGTGTGTGTGTGTGTGTGTGTGTGTGTGTCTGTGTGTGTTTAAATACTTGTTGATTTCATGAAAACCTCTCTGCTTGGAGGAGTGAGATTGAAATTGAGAACTGCCATCTTGTGTGCAAGATACCCCAACTGTTGGAAAGGGTTCAATTAGCTATAATATTTCACTAGGTTAACCTGTGTTCTAGTGGCAGCTTTATACAAAGGGGCTAAGTATCTGGTTTCTTTGTAGAGAAGCCTAAAGGGAGGAGGATCTGTAAGTTGCTGATGTTGGCCAAGTGCTATGAACATGGCAGGATACAGTGGGCAGCCTAAGGAAACATGGATGGTTGTCTTACTCCCTAGGAACACATCATTGTGCATCTGGATTTGCTGACTTTCTTTCTCTCCAGAATTATATATAACTTTCCTTTGGCTCTGATCATTACCTAAAATAGACCTGGAAGATCCCTGTGGGCGCCTCTTGGACTGTTCTGATTCATGCCTGCTTGGCGGTTAAACCCATGACCAGGCTCCCAGGAATGTCCTAAGTTGGATCTACAGGTTTGTCCCATTCCATGTGGTGCCCGGTAGTGTGGAACTCCTGCTGAAATACAGAGTTTCTTCTGCTGTCTTGCTTGTGTCAGCAGCCTTGGGAGGATAGCTTACTCTCCAAGACCTCATTAGCTAAATTAAACTTACCTCCTGTTCCCTTAGTGTGAGACAGCCTGGATTTTGTGGCATTTTCTTTGTTTTGGGGTTTTTTTGTTTTGTTTTGTTTTGTTTTGTTTTGTTTTGTTTTTTGACTGTTTGCCTTTTAATCATGATGCATGTGAAGTCTCACGGATTATCTTTCCATTAAGAGGACTTGGTCAGGATCTAGATGGTGATCAGGAGATATGACCGAGTCAGCCCCATCTGTCCTTTTCAATCTCCTTGCATATTGCTGTCCATTGCAGAATCTTCCAGTGACCTGCTGAGAGGCTTAGGAAAGAGTCTGTAGTTACTTTTAAATTATACATTTTGATATGTTAGAATTAGACCTCTCTCCTTTTTTGGTTTTTTTTCTGGAGAAGAAAATGGAGACCTTGACTGTTTCCCAACTGTGGTCTCCTAGGATGGAATGTTGCTTTTCTGGAGAACTATTTTTTTTTCTTTGGTAGCATCATAGCCTAAAGTTCATAGTGAAGTCACCATAGCTACTCCTGCCAGGCCCAAACCAAGCCCTGTAACTAACTGATCCTGTATCTGGAGTCAGAGACACAAACAGAATAGGTTCAGAGCGTGGCAGCTGAGAATTTCAGAGTGGTTGCCTGTGGTCACTCTGCTTTCTGAGCTGTGTTGTGCCAGGGCTAACTCACATTAGTAACCAGGAGACGGCTGCATAGAAGACCAGGCTTCCGGGGCCGGAGGCTCTGCTGCTTCACAAGCCCTCGGCTTGCAAGCAGCAGCAAAACAAGGTCTAATTTGGCTTTAGCCATTCTATGCCGTCTTCTCCTTCTCCTTCTCCTTCTCCTTCTCCTTCTCCTTCTCCTTCTCCTTCTCCTTCTCCTTCTCCTTCTCCTTCTCCTTCTCCTTCTCCTTCTCCTTCCTCTTCCTCCTCCTCCTCTTCCTCCTCTTCCTCCTCCTCCTCCTCCTCCTCCTCCTCCTCCTCTTCTTCTTCTTCTTCTTCTTCTTCTTCTTCTTCTTCTTCTCCTTCTTCTTCTTCTTCTTCTTCTTCTTCTTCTTCTTCTTCTTCTTCTTCTTCTTCTTCTTCTTCTTTTTCTTCTTCTTCTTCTTTTTCTGTCCAGTTTGGATTTTAATCCCTTTCCTTCCCTTGCCCCTATGCTTAGGAACTTTGTCTTCCTCTTTTGGCATGTCCTGTGTCATGTGTCCTCTGTACACTGGGGTGGTGGCCCTGCTCCCCCTGGTGGAAGACTTGAACCAAAATGCTCAGAGAGCATGAAGTACCCCAAGCAAGTGCTGTGGCCATGCAGGTGATTCTGCACTGGGAGGTGAGGGCATGGGTTCTAGTATCCAGTTGAAAGTTACAATTTCATTCATTCATTCATTCATTCATTCATTCATTCATCCAGTGAGTTGTCCAACAGTAGGGATTTCTTGACCGTTTAAGACTGGCAAATCAACAGGAGACTATTTGAAGTTTTTACACTCGAAGCTTGCATTTTAGAGTTATATTTAATATGTATGGCAAATAAATGTTTACTTTTTGAACGATCTTTATGCATTTATTGTGGGTGTGAGTGTTCACACCTGCATTACACATAGAGAGGCCATCAGATAACCTATGGGAGTCAGTTCTCTCCTTCCACCATGCAGGCCCTTAAGGGGAGTGGACTCTGGTTAGCAGTCTTGGTGACAAGCTCTTTGAGCCTCTGAACCACCACACAAGCCTACATATATATAATTTTGTAAAATATGATCTATTCCAGCAGTTTTTGACCTAGGGGTTTCAATCAAAGACCATCAGAAATATCCGATAGTCACATCACAACCCATCATAATAGCAAAATTACAGTTATGAGTAGCAACAAATATCTTATGGTTGAGGGTCACCACAACATGGGAAACTGTACTACAGGGTAGCAGCACTAAGAGGGCTGAGAACTGCTGCTTCTACCTTGAAGGACAGCTGCTCTGTAGAGTCATTGGAACAGAAGTGGGGGGAAGAGGAATTGCAGTGCGGCTCTCAGTTCATCTACCTTCCCTCTCAAATGAAATGCAGAGACAATACAAATCAGCAGTGCTTTTCAGTCTGGATGGCCATCATGAATGGTATAAAGCTGCTTGGAAGTAAGAACTGTGTAAATAAAACTTTATTGCAATGACATTGTTGGTGGAAAGCCAAAAGTTGGACCACACTTTTTTTTTTACCTCTATTTTCTTGGCAAGGGCTCAAAACATGTAAGCAGAGATATTGATGTGTCAGCCGCTGAATTCTTAGTTGAGTGTTTCTCCAGACAGGGCTTCTGTGAGTTTCAGTTCCTATCAATTGTTTTGGGCATCAAACAGAATATCAAGGGGGAAAAAATTCTCTTTATCACCCTTCTTGTGAAGGAAGCCAGCCGTGTTAGATTCTGTAAGGGGCAGGGTGACCAGAAAACCAGGGCTAATGTATCCTACCACTATCTGCTAACAAAGTGAGTTTCCAAAATGTTCTAGAAGGAGAACAGAAGAACGGAAGACCTGCAACAATGAGGTTTCTGTTGGATACATGTTCTTCTCTTCTCTCTGTTTGGGGAGGCTCTGAACAAGGGACATTTGCATGCACTAGCTGAGAAACAGCTTTTTGTTTAAGACAGCTGACAATGGCAGAAACCTGGCCAATCGTTGACTCAGAGATTCTGACTAGCTAAATGGTAGGATCTCTCCTGCCCATTCTTTCTCTCCCCCTCTTTCTTTACGTTGTGGGAAATGCCACACAACATAAAGTTTACCCTCAAATCATTGTGAAGTGTGAAGTTAGTGTGAATCTAACTTTCAAAGGACTTACTCTGCTAAGAACAAAAAGGATCTCGCCACTTGTGAGTTTAAACTCACTTATTGTTTTACATCATTACTTATTATTTCACAAGTAACTTAAACTTATTACTTTATAAGTAAACCGGCGTCTACAGCAAAAAAGAAAAATCACAAGGCTTCACATGACAAAGTAGGCTTCATGGAACCAATATGTGCCCCCATAGGATCAGGCCCATTGACTGTATATGTGAAAAAGGTTTTGACAAGAACAGTCCAGTACTAACTTGGGGCCCTTGCAGCCCTCTAAAGTGTTTAACTGTAACACGATTTGGTAAAGAATCCTTTGTTCAGTGTTCTGTGCCTTAATTGGGAAAGGGTAAGAGATGGTAGAATATTAATAGTACCATCGCTTGGAGCCTTCACCCTCTCTTCAGAGGGATCTTCCCAGCCTTTCAAAGCTGTCTGCAGAAAGGACAGCTGAGCAGACAGGGTGGACTTTACCCTAGGGCAAGCCAGTCCATTGGCACCTGTTTTCAAATGACTTCGAGACAAAGCATCTATCTGCATCAAATGATAGGATTCATTTTAGGCTTAAAGTTATTTAAACTCATTGACTGGGCTGGCAAACAGCTTCTGCTTTTTTCCCTGTGGAGTCAGCCTGTCCAGCGTCAATCTACTCGAAGAGCAAGATCGATCAATAGAGGTATTATTTGCAAAAGTAAAGGAGAAACTGGTCCCAGACAAGGCCAGCAAAGGTGAAGAGCGTGGTTCTTGCCACACTGCTAGACATCTGCTGATATGGCACCGTGAGACTTTTCCTTGGGCTGTGACTTGTGCTTTGTGGCTGGTTTGGAAAGGCACCACTGTATTTGGGAGAGGGGTCAAAAAGCAGGTTAAAATCTAGCATCACAACAGGAACTTCTTTCATAGTATATGATTTCTTGTGTAACTATTTCTACAAAATATACCTTTTTAGGAATATCAAAGATTGCATTTCCTTCATTTGGTGCATTCAAGTGGGCATGCCCAGTAAAAAGAAGCCCATCGCTTCTGCCTCAAGTATGAACAGAGTATGCGCACATTGCACATCTTCATCTTTGCAAATGAGCCTTTAATAGTTCATGTGCCAAGAACACATTACGAAATTGGGGAAGAATTAAATATCTTTGCTAATGCTCTCTGAACAGATTTTAAGTATTTTTTTTCTCCTTTTTAGTCATCTGCAAAAGCCATTTGAAAATAGCATAAACTCTTGTCATTTAGAAAACTGGTGTGTTATATTGTATGTAGTACTCACATGCAAGCGTTTTTCAATGTATCACACTTTTTTCTATGTAGGGCGTTCAGAAGAGGTTGTGAGAAACATGGGTATGACAACTAATACTGCTGTCTTGACTGAATGTAGAACCACCTAAGAACCAAACCTCTGGATATGTCTGTGAGGGAATTTCTCCATTGTATTAGTTGAGATGGGAAGACCCACCCCGAGTGTACATGGTATCATTCTATAGGGCTGGAGTTCTAGACTGAAGACTACGCAACACCAATGGTCATCCCTGTCTCTGCTACCTGTCTGTAGCTGCAATGTCAACCAGCTGCCTCCCATCCCCACTATGAAGAGCTGTACCCACTGAAACTATGAGAGGAATAAACCCTCCCCCGCTCGTAGGCTTTGCTTGACATTCTGTCCCAGTGAGGAGAGAGGCAGCAATGGGGTTACAGATGTGATGAGTTTTACATGCTCCCTTGGCTTTAAGCCCAGCGTATACTGAGCTCACACAGAACGAGTACTCCCGCAATCCCAGCATGCAGCCGCCTACTCATTATGTAAAAGGTCGTACTGACATTTCTGCTTTGAGCCCTGTCAAAATGGCTGTGACAGGACTAGTGACCCTCCAGAAATTTCTAGGTGAGGATTTTAGGCTTTGGAGATAATGAAAATTATTGACTTACTTCAAATCTTGATCCAGCTGTATTGAATGAAGATCCGGTCATGTACAGTATAAAAATTTAAATTAGCAAAACACCCTCAGGCCTGGTAAAGTCTATGCCACTTGTGAACCTGTGAGACTCAGCTATTAGTTTATAGCTGGAATGGAATATGAAGACGCTGACCTATGAGAGTCAGATAACAACACAAAATACTTGATGTCCCAAATCAGGTTGGGCGGCAGAGTTTCCAATGCCTAGCAATCATAAAGAATCATCACAGGCAACTCTTTATTCCCTATTTTCGAGATTGTTCTGACTACTTAGACTTAGGGGGATTAATTGCAATGCTTGGAAGAGTATATTCTTAAAAATGCATTACTACCATGGGTTTTTTTGTTTTGTTTTGTTTTTTTTTTTTTTTTTGGTTTTTGGTTTTTTTGTATCATGGAGGTTATGCTGGTGTTACATTTTACCCTTGCATAGTTTTCTGTAAATAAGACTTTATCATATTTTCCCATTCAAATCTTGTCTTCCATGGTGTTTCTTTGTATCAAGATATCTACGTACGTAGCATCTAAAAAATGTGGTAAATCATTTTATACTACACTCTCCAAGGGCATTAAGCATGGGTTGGTTCTTCAGGAGTGGCTTTTGTTTGACTGTTATTTCAGCACCAATGGGTAGATGAAGGACATGAATGAGTTCACATTATTCTCATGCAGTTACCAATTACACCTATTAAGTAGCCTTTAATGGGAAAGATTGTCTTGGACTTAGGCGGAAGTTTTAGCTAAGCCAGATCTCTGATCTGTGGCTTGACAAAAATCTCATTTATAGCCCTTGGTGTTTGTACAAGTTAGGAGATGGACTTAGGCCAACCCAGGGCCTTTCTGAGAGAAACTGGGCTCTGTGTCCAGCCTGTGGCTAAGGCACAGAGAACAGGAATGAGCTGGACTTGGAGAGGAAAGAGTCAGGCAGAACCACCAAGTATCAAGAAAGACTAACAGGTCTGGAGTGGGAGAATGCTTGTGAGACAAATGGCTAGCCTTGCCCCTGACTTCTAGTGCTATAGCCAGAAGTGAAACAGTAGCAGAGGAGAGGATGGGAGAGAAGCGCACAGGAAATTCCTCCAGGCACACGGGCAGGTGAGGAGAAAGGAGACCCTTGAAGTAGCACATTCTGCACAAATTGTGACTGACTGAGGACAGAGGGCAGGAAGAAGATCGGGGAGGTTGCTTTCAGTGAAGTGAGTCCGTTCCCAGCACTAGAACCATATATACTTCAATTCCCAGAAGCCTGTAAAAGGCCAAGCATGGAGGCTTGCAATTCTAGCATGTGCTTCTAATCCCAGCACTGGGGAGACAACAGGATCTCTGCGACTCACAAGCCAGCTTACTTGGTGAGTTCTAAGCCAGTGGGAAACCCTGTGTCAAAAGAGTAAAGCTGTATAGCACCCGAGGAATGCTGTCATAGGCTGTCCTCTAGTGCTCACTCAGGAATGCATGGCAGGAACGGAGGTCATTTTTGGTGGTTTTCCAAACATGTCACCATTCCCTACTTGTCACAATACAGCAGGTGCCCTGAATGTCACATGGCCACGAATATCATTTACACCTGTGTTCCACTTACTCTTCCTATAGTCTTTCTTGGTTGTTAACAAGCATTGCTTCGTTATCCCAGGGAAATACTTATCTGTGAATAGCTCCTTATTGTAAATTCTTATCAGTCGTTTCTAAACAGACTGTGTCAAGGGAGAGAAACAACAAACACAGGAAGATAGGAAAGTGCTGTCGGAACTTGGAGAAACCAAACAATTCTGTGATTTAGAGTGAATGAAGACAGCTCTGTCCTGAGAAGCCCTGCTTTGTCCCATTCCCTTCCATTTGTTGTGATGGTTTTTAAGTGATGATCCTTTGGAAGTGTTTGGAAGAAGTAGTTCATAATTTGGTCTTGGAATCCTGATAAAATATGCTCTGTATTTGAGATTCAGAAGCCACAGGGTCACATTCTTCCAGAATTATGTATAAGGGAAAAGATCTTTAAAAAAAAAAAAATCAGGCCACTCTGTTTCTCTTGACTTGCTACTGCCCCCTAAGAACAAATCCAAGCTCTTTAACAGGGCTCTGGCAAGCTCTGGGTCCTTTCTCTGCCATCTCTTCCTGTTTTTCTCTCCCCCTATTTGTTTGTCTCTGGTCACATGACACATGGTCACATAGATACTTTCCAAGTCCATAGATATTTCTTTTGAAATATGATATGTCTTTTGAAAGACATTTGGGCTTTTTTTTCCTTCTCTGAAATTCTCTTTCCCAGCTCGTAGCATGGCTAGGGGGCTCCACTGGACTAAAATGTGTGTCTTGAGTGGGCTCTCTCTGGGGGGCCTCTTGTTCCTTCATTTCATAGACTGGTCATGTTCTCTATAATACATTGGTCTCCGATTTCTGTGTGTCTGTTATTTACTGTACATCCTCAGTCACCTCTTCTGTCATGAGTATCTTATTGAACCTACAGTGCCTTGCTACATTTCTGGTTTCGGGGAATAGAATTAAAATGTGATTTGAGAACTGAAGCAGGAAGCTGTGACTCTTTGAAAATGGAAGAAATCTGCATAGGAAAGAGCCTAGAGGTTTGACTATTGGAGTTGTGTTCCTCTGAGACATAGAGAATGGGAATGAGGTACAGATAAAGGAGCAGAGACATGACTCAGCCTATTGGGGGCTTGCCACAAAAATCTGCTGACCTGAATTTGATCCCTCAAACCAGTGGAAAGGCGATAGGATAGAATAGACTTCGCAAGGCTATCCTCTGACTTCCACATAGATGCCATGGCCTGCATCCCACCTCCCAGTAAATAGTACTAACTAATTAATTTTTGAAAGACAGAAAGGAAGGAAATGAGCATTAAGGTGGGAAGGAGAGAAAACTTTTTTATGGTTAAGCAAGTCCAGGAATGCAAGTATTTAAAGTGCCAAAAATCCAGTGATTGCGGGGTAAAGACAAACTCGATTTAGGCTGTTGTCTTTAGAAATTGTTTTCAGGGAAAAAATAAAAATTTGTACAGTTGCCATCAAATTCAGAAGAGAATGATAAAATAATGGACAAAGGGAAGACACCTCTTTATGGCCACGTTTAGTAGAAGGGAAATTTGACGGAAAGGGAGATTTGAAAAGGAAGTATGAAAGAGAGAACTTTAAAGAAGGATGGAAAAGGAAGCAGAGATAACATCTGGAACAGCAATGTCCAGTCTTTTGACATCAAGATATTTATAAACAGATGCCCTGTGACACCAGTGGCCTACAGTTTTTAACTTGAACACACCTGATCCTACTCAGAGAGGCTGGGAGAGAAGATACCCTGAGGACCCTGGCCATTGTGGGGCTGTACACACTTCTGCCCTGTAAAATACAGTTTAGTAAAGTATCACTGGCTACGACTGTGGGCCTGCCCTATGGGATGACCAGTTGTTTTCAGAGCACAGCTGCTCTGGACAGCGGTGGCCAGTGATAGCCGTGGAACTAGTGAGATGCAGTCAGAAGTCTGACTCAGCTCAGTGACCAAAGGCTAAATCCTTTTGTAATCCACAGGTCTTCATGATCTGGAAGCTTCTAAGCTTCTGCACAGTGAAGTATGAAATGGCACCGTGCATGGAAAATGGTCTTGATTTTGTTAGAATAGCTGGCAGCAGCGTCTGGGATGTAAACACTGACCTGATAGTGCTTTTGGATAAACAAAAATTTACTTTGTTGAGAGGCTAATACAGGTTTCAATATTGGTGGAGGAGGTGATATTTAATATCACATAAAACCAGAATGAATTATTCTCTAGGGAGTCATCTGGTTGGCATTTCTTTCCTACTTCCATTCCATCTTAAGTCTGCTCAATTCTATTAAAAATTCTGTTAGTTAAATGCCAATGGGTTCAACATGTCTCTTCTTGGTATTGCTCACTATAATTTTCATATAAAACACTGTTTTAATGTATAAGAGATAAACAGAATTTTATTAATGTCATTCCGAGAGTTCTGCACATACCCCTTCACCCCATATGGGGCCACATTTGGGAGGGCTGGATTATTTCACCTTTTCTCATCTCATGATGACAAAATAGTTGTGTAGAAAACAGAAACGTGAAAGTGGCGCATTGACTTGGGGAGTATGGGGAAGGCTTGGTCAATGCTTGCTGTGCAAACATGACAGCCAGAGTTCTGATTCCTAATACCTGCATTAAAAGCCAAGCAGGGTGGTTCATCATAATCTTAAGAATGGGAGCACTGGGAGGCAGAGGGAGAGGCAGGGGTGGGGCTTGTTGATTGGTCAGTGTAGTCAAATCCATGGACTGAAACTCTGGATTCAGTGAGAGATACTGTCTCAAGAAGTAAGGTGAGGGGAAATTGAAGAAGACACCTGGCATCAACCTCTGTCTCTACTTGCATGTAGACACAGCAATACATGCACTTAGTCCTGTGGTTATAGAGCTTATTTGGGCCTAGAGTTTTCTGAAAGAATTAAAAGTGAACTATTCCCCCAGCTGTCCAGAAAGAATTTACCAGCCTGGGTTGTGCCAGGTTATAGAATGTATGTGAGGGCGGAGAGGAAAGACACATGTTATAGTAGAATCCATGAACGGATTTTGAGCTGTATGAATCCATTGTTTCAGTCATGAATATGCCTGGTGTTAATCCTGCTCATTCTAAGGAATTCTGCTGGACCATTAACACCCCTTGGCTGACAATATCCATAGGCTGCTTGAAGAGCGAACTCACTTGGGAATGTTTCGAAGATTTCTTAGGGTTGTCGCAGGACACCTGCATATTGATGTTCTTGTGCTTAGCTCAGACTCTCTGAGGATGGTGTTAGCATCCTGTGGAGATGAAGCTAGGCCCTGGCATTGTGTGTTAGATGAAATCAGCAAAGGAAGTAAACCCCAACTGTACCAGTGAAACAGAAAGTGCATCCCAAGAAGACTTCTGATGGAGAGTGCTGATAACCTTGCTCAGAAAAGAGACTGAGGAGCAGAGTTGACTGTGGACATAAAAGTTTTACCCTGGAGGCTGCTCACTGTTGTAGCAGGGAATTCAAGTAGGAAACTAAAGAAAGAATCAGAAGCAAGGAGGATGCAAGACAGTGGCCTTCAAAGATTTCTCACATTGTCTGTCAACACAGACCTATTAAGAAGACCTATTTGGGAGAACACAGTAATTATCTTCATGTAATTTACACCAGATCTTAAATCCTTGTCTTGTTTCTATAGTCCATTTTGAGCACAATTCGCATCATCGAAAGCCCATCACTTCTTGGGTACCACCAGCTGACCTTCCGGTCTCCTTTCCTTTGTAATAGCTGTATTCTTTTGGCAAAATCCCCAAGGTTTTGAAGGAGAACAAAGTGTTAGAAAGAAATCATTTCACCTTTGAAAGGTATTGAAACTGGCATATCTGCTAACCTGAACCCAGTCACTGTAGAAGTAATGTCCCGCCTTAAAAGTCCCTTGTTCAACTGTAGCAGGCAGGTTGAGATTATTATGACACTTATGCCTAAGACAGACCATCAGAAAGGAGTATTAAATCTAACATCTTTGGTAGACTTCCAATTGTTTTTCATCAAGGAAGAATAAACTCACATTTGTCTGGTTTAAAGCAGCCTTCCTATATCTTTTGCAAATCTTTTTACCATCCATAATACGTGCCCATATTGGGTGTAAAGAGAGCTGAGTGGGAGAAACAGAGTCTACTCTTTCTGTCACCTCATTTGCATCTTTGAGATGGATGAAGTAACGAGTATATCCTGGAGTCCTCTGAGCCCTTCCTTTACCTCATTCTCTGTTTTTCCCTAAGTTTCAGGATTTCATCCACATGTCTAGCTACGCCTGCAGGTCTCTCTCTATAGATGTAGCTTCTTCCTCATATCCCTGGCTGATGTCCCTGATTGGCGTCTACTAGGAATATATCTGAATTTTGACCTTCTTGAGGAACCCAAGAAAAGATTTTTCAGAATATTTGAGTAACCTATGTTCTATGGTCCCTTCATATGGGAGACCAAGTGTCACCTCTCCACTATCCAGCCACCTTCAGGCCTGCTCCTGGTAATGCAGCCCATAGCCTCTTCCTAGGCTCCTTTCCTGCAGGCTTCCCCCTGAGATACAATCCTAACAAGAAGATCTGTGACCACTTGACCAAGGAGAGCCCTCTTATCCTCCTCTTCCTTTGCCTCCTTTGTCTTGACGCTTTTCACTGGCTCAAGTAAGCTCAGGGTGAGGTGAAAAAGAAAACCTGCCCAGCTTTCAGTCATTTACACAGGAGCCAAGGCCAGCTTCCTTCCAGACAGTGCTTCTCAATTTGTTCTCTTGGATAAACACCTTTCCATTGACATGGGGAGTTGGATGATAATGAGTCCAGGAAAATGAGAGGAGAAGAAGAAAAGCCCAGCCTACTCACACAGGAGAAAGAGGACACTACTTGCCTTCTGTTCCTCCATCTCTGTACTGAGAAGGAAGGAAGCATGAATTAGGGAATGGAGTATAACAGGGCTGTTCTGTATATAGTCTTGAAGCCTTGCTAGGAGGGGCCATTTCCCAGACATGTGGACTCGATAGCAGGTAAGCATTAACTCCAGCATTGTCTCTCAGTTGCTGATGTGGGACAGCGTTCTCAAAATTCTGTGGCAAAACACAAATCTCCATTTCCTGGAATGGAATCTCTAGAAGCTCCATTGCTGAGTCTTTGTCCTATGCTGATACAAGCTGTTGTCACATTGTGAATTGGAGAGAAACAAGATAAGACATGTCAAAAACCATCATTTTCTTTTTGTGTCTCCATTCTCTTAAAATTCATTACCTCTGAGAAACTACCACTCACTTCATTGTTCAATTTCATTCTTTTAGGAAAGCTCCTGGAAATATCAATTTATTTTTTGAAAGGCTTAGATGGTAACTAACCTAAGAGCACCAGAATGACGGGGTATAATATTTTGAAATTTTAAAAAGGGGGAAAAAAGAGAAATCCCCATTGTTTCTTCGTGTTCTTCTGGCTTTCACTATGACATTAAAGTCAGTATAAGACATACTGACGGCTGGATTGTTCCAGATCTGGCAAAAGAGCAGGAATCGACACTTCTGTTGAATTCCTCAGCAGTACTAGGATTGTATATTTAATGTGAGTCATAAAAATGTGTGCAGATTGCTTGTGGCCTTCTGTCATTAAAGGCCCGAGTAATTGGCATTAGCCATTGCACTTGTGGTACCTCAGACAGAATTGAAAAGGGTTTTGGCAAAACAGGAGCATATGTAATGTTTCTCGTTTCTATTAGTGCTCTAATTAAAACTGCCTTCTAATCAGACAACTTAAAAACCTTAAGTAATAGAATGTCAGCAAAACAGAATGAAATCCCCAGAAGTGTGGGACACAGTCTGGTAGTGACTTTCCCACAGTGTTTTATTGGGTGATTGGTTTGGGGGAGTAGATGGCTCTGCCTTTGAATACAGAGAGCCACACACAGCTTACTCCAGTCTTCCCTTGAAAGATTTCATTCAAGATTAGTTTTGCATGTTAACACTTATTAAACAATGGACTCCATTTCTCACACTATGGCTGTAGGAATGTCTTTGTCAGCTTTAACTGTCAAATTGACACAGCCTAGAGTCATATGAGAAGGGAGAAGGGAGGCTCATCTGAGAGATGTTCACATCAGATTGGCCTGTTGGTATGTCTGGGGCGGGGGTTGTATTGACAGTTAATTGATGTAGAAGGGTGCCCACTGTGGGCAGCACCATTCCCTGGATAGATGATCCTTCCCAGTCTAGCTTATGTAAAGCATGAACCTGTGAACACCTGAAGTGTTCCTCTATGGTTTCTGCTTCAAGTTTACACTTTAGTTCCCCACTGACTTCCTTCAGTGACAAACTGTGACTTCAAAGTATAAGGCAAAGAAATCCTTCCTCCGTTAAGTTGCTTTTGCTCTGTGTGTTTTATCACAGCAACAGAAAGCAAACTAGCACAAAGAATATTCTAGAAACTTTAATCTATGATATACTTTCTTGCAGGAAAATGACTGTACACTCTACATTTGAAAAAGTGGGAACATGATTATGAAAAGATCAAGAGAAACCTCAGTGACCTTTATTAATGGAAAGGATTTTATTGGATTACATTTTGTTTTCCTGACTTTGTGATTTTATTAAAACTCTCAGCAGAGACTGTTGCTCTGTGGGGATGGAAAAGGCCCTTTGTACACTCTAGGTCTGAGCAGAACAAATAGCTCGTGGGGCAGCTTACACCTCCTCGTTCTAGAAAGTGCTGTTCCAGCCACAAATAGGACTTGCTCAGAGCCTTCTGGGCAGAGTACAAAGCAGGATAGAAGTGGCAGCCACATCACTCCTCAAAATTAAACACTGAGATCACTATCTGAAATCTGGAAAGATGTTTTAGTCCTTACATTGCAAAGTTTAATCTTAGGTCTTTCTGAGTCTTTCTATTATGCTTCATGGTGGACAACAGCCACAAGGAACAACAGTGAATAAGTATAACTCATTCCCACACTGTATCAGGCACTTTGCTGTGTGATTTTCAATATCAGCTTAAATATCTAGACCACTCTGAGAATGTAAGACCTTCAAGGCTTACTAGACCCTATCAAGGTCAGAAAGCTCACCAAAGCACTGATTCAGGATTTGAACTCAAGACACAATGTTATCTGTGCTGCCCCATGTTAGGTGGGGCTGAAGATGATGGGAGCATTACGTCATGTTCATAAAATGAATTCAGATCTGTTTATGGCAGTATCACTTATGTTTATTACACTTCTCGTTTATTACTTCATCTTTAAGTAACACAGAAAGATCTATTCTATCGTTACAGCTCATTTTTTCATAATTGTGTTCTCACTGGATGCAATCGACAAGTTATCAAGTTCTCCTGTCTCCCTGACATCCTTAAGTCGTTTTGAAACACATTTTAGATTAAAATTTCTCTCATAAAAAGCAATATTGCTACTGTTCAATAAGAATCTACTGAACTCCCCCCAGCCTTCCACGGCAACTCAAGAAAACTTCCCCATAACACAGAAATAAGCCAACTGACAAAAAAAATCTCATCCACCTCATGGGTTAGACTTAGGCAGAATTGGCATGGTTGACTTTTATCTCAAGATGCCCGTCACACATAGCTGAAGGCAGCAGGTTCTTCTCTTGATGGATGCAAAGATAATTAAACGCAGCCAGAAGGTGTAAAAATGGTCAGAGTGTGTATTGCTTACAGCAAGTATGGAGAGCACTCACACTATTTACAGAGAAGCAGAGAAAACCAGATGCTATTGGAGAGTCTGTGCACACTGGAGAAAGAGCGTGTGGGATGAGCACACTCCGAGGTGCACATTTGTGAACATACTTACGTGAGGGCCACAAATCACATGTTTCCGAAAGGGAGGAAACAGGCACCAACACTTGTATATGGTGAATTTAGAAGCATAAGGAACTACACTTCCTAAAAGAGTAAGTCTCACTAATTTAGTGACTTTGGTTGCTTCCTTGTAAGTTTCTCTAAAATGTCTTAACTGAAGCATAAAACATAAAAGCTGGAAAGATAGCTCAGTTGGTAGAGTTCATAGCTCGCATTCACGAAGCGCTGGGTTCCAACTTCAGCCTTGGAGAAACTGGGCGTGAGGTGGGCAGCTTATAAAGATCATTCAGTGAATTCAAGCCAATCTAGAATATTTATGAGAATATCTCAAAAAAATTAACTCTACATTAACAGTCTTTTAAAGTATCAGCACTCCTTTACTTCTAAGTTTAGGAGTTGTCTTGCTTAGTAACTAACACAAACAACACTCAGTCCCCTTCAGACCATTGGGACAAATCTTGGTGTGGGGAGCATGGCCAGGTTTAAAATCCTAGAGGGATTTGTTCCAGTCTATTTTCTTTGTCTGTCTCTTGTCCACTAGACAGCTTCCGGTATACTCCCCGTATTGATTTCTTCTATCCTTGAACTAAGACAGAGTTGTACTCTTCACTGTCTGTGAGAACTGCACTGCATTCTATGAGTCCTCTTATGTTTGAATTGTGATTCCAAAGTTTGACTCCACCGTGCATACAGTTGGTGCCTGTTAGATACGAGCCTTGGGTTTCTCACCCAGAATCTCCAGAGGTGGCCTTTAGGAATTATTGTAATTTAAAAAAAAAAAAGTTCTCCAGGTACTTCTATTGTTCAGATTTTTCCTCTGGCTAAAAAAAATGAAATGTATTATGAGCAGTGCAATAACTGGAGATCAGCCAAGCTATAGTAAGATGATGTGGTGCTGGTGTGTCCACCGTATGTGTTCTCAGGAGCTGCTGGGCTCTGTGTGTGCCTTCTTCTACCTTCTCATTGTTCTTTCTCCAGAAGCCATTTTAAAAATCAAGTTTGTGCCACAGAACTGCCAGTCTGTTTGCTGCCATGGAAAGGAGTGGATGGAGATGATAATGAAGGCATCATCAATGCAACATCTTTTTAGATAATAACTGTCTTTCAGGGAGAGTGTTTTAAAACTGAGTTGCTTTTAGAGAAATTGGTAATGTAAGTTAAATGGGGATGAGAGATAGAAGTTTTAAATGTATCAATGTTAGGAGCTTGGAGGCATTAAAACTTTGTAATTCAATTTCCATCCAAAGGAAAAAAAATGAATTGTAACCATAAAAAGGTAAGTGCTTGGTGCTCATAACAAAACTCAACTAGCTGCAAACAACGTCACTTGGTAAGAGAAAGAGTCAAGCTGTCATCTTAAGGCTTAAAGATGGGCCGCATTTGGGCAGATCCGTTGAGTGCTGGTAATTTTGAGTTAGAGTATTTGTGTCTTAAGATACAGAAGAACTTTGCCTTTCTGATGAGTGTCTACTACAGAGAGCATGACTGAGGGAAACCATGCTGAAGACCTGTTTACCACACTGGGAGTGGCTGAATTCTTATTTCTTATTCTTATTTCTGAATTCTTATTTAGTGAGGCGTAGTCACTATTACAGGGCTGGTCTTGGGTTCTTTCCTTGGCTTGCTACTTAATTCTGCTTTGTTGCTTAAAAGTGAGTGTCCTTCAACCTCTTATTCTTGGGAAGTGGCTTTCTTTTCATTGACATCAAACACTCACAGTGCCCATTTGTTCAGAAACTCTTTCCTGCTCAGTTCCTGCCTATGGAGGTGTGGGCAGTAATAGTGGTTTGGGAACCCACAGCCCTAGGTTTGAGTTCCATGTTGTACTGGCTGATTTTGTGTGTCAACTAGATACAAGCTGGAGTTATCACAGAGAAAGGAGCCTTCCTTGAGGAAATGGCTCCATGAGATCGAGCTGTAAGGCATTTTTTTAATTAGTGATCAAGGGGGAGGACCCATTGTGGGTGGTGCCATCCCTGGGCTGGTAGTCCTGGTTTCTATAAGAAAGCAAGCTGAGCAAGCCAGGGGAAGCAAGCCAGTAAGTAACATCCCTCCATGGCCTCTGCATCAGCTCCTGCTTCCTGACCTGCATGAGTTCCAGTCCTGCCTTCCTGTGGTGATGAACAGCAATGTGGAAGTGTAAGCTGAATAAACCCTTTCCTCCCCAACTTGCTTCTTGGTCATGATGTTTGTGCAGGAATAGAAACCCTGACTAAGACACATGTCTACCATGTATTAATTCTGAGTCACACAGGTCACTTGCGTATTCTGTGAAATAGTACTGAAAGGTACCTCGGGTGTTATAATCCAGCATGACCCAGTATAGAAAGGCCCTTCTTCAGTGTTTGGTAAATAGTCTCTTCAGATTTGTGTAAAAAAAAATCCAAATATTTCATGCCAGTGATAACAAAGAATGTTACTTATGTGATATTCTATAATTCTGCTTTCCCATCTTCCCTGTTGCAGGGTCATCTCCTCCTTGAATAGCTGTTCTAGAGTTGGCATTCTTGATTATCTGAACATAGCATTATATACTAAAAGATAAGCTTCACATTTTGTTAAGGACTTCCCTTTATAGGATCATCGTAGACTCAAAAATGGAAGGGAGGAACATACGAATTGGAAAAAATGGCGAGGCTAGGATGGGAGTGGTTGTAAAAGGCAGAATTTGTCACTGCAGGTGCCTTGCAACTGACACTGTACACCCAAAAATTATAATTAATTTTAATTACCAGAGTCTAACTTTCCATAAAGGAATGTGTGTGTGTAGTCACATATTAAAACTTAAACCTGGAGGCCAGATGTAGCAGCATCTGCACACATAACACTAGTATTAGGGCGGAAGTAGGAATACGGAGGTTGGTGGGTCCCTAGAGTTTTCTGGCCATCCAGTCTAGCCAATGAATGAACTCTGGGTTTAATGAGATACATTGTTTTAAAAGTAAGGTGGATTGTAATAGAGGAAGACCCTGGAGGACACCCAACATCAATCTTATGCTTCCAAGCATGCACACATTACATATACCCATGGACATGCGTACACACACATATACATAAGTACCTATGGACATATAAATGCATACACATGCACATATAAATACATATACATACACTGCACAAAATATTAAACTTGGGAAAGATTATACAAACGAAAAATGAAGAAACATTGCACCATGCTTTCTCGGGCCATGGCGCTTAAAGGATTTCTTTTGTTTTCTCATCAATTTAAATTTCAGAGAAGGAATATCCTGAAATGGACAATAAATTTGTAGATCTGGGGCCTCTTGTTTCCTAAAGAATCTCTCTCTCTCTCTCTCTCTCTCTCTCTCTCTCTCTCTCTCTCTCT
>JANHMN010000024.1:9805054-9861849 GCA_030674055.1 Rhabdomys pumilio | reverse complement strand
ATATATATATATATATATATATATATATATATATATATATATATATTTGTGATCTTTAATGTAGAAAGAAAATTTTGCAAGTACTATTATGAGGCTGGAGAGACAGCTCCATGGTTAGGAGCACATGCTTGCAGAGTCATGAGCTCTGTTCTCCAAGAGCACAGAATCTTTCTGGTGGTCTGTAACTCCAGCTCCAGGGGAATAGGACACTCTAGTATGGTCTCCACGGGCACATGAACTCATGTGTACATACCTCTATACAGACAAACAATTTTCATAATTTACTGTGGTTTACAAAGCCTTGACAGAATTGGCCTTAAGCTTTTCTGTGTACATTCTCAGTATAAACAAGCAAGCAAGCAAGCTGTCACAAAGTGGGCGTGATTTGAAGAGGAATCCTAAATTGTTTTGGGAGTAAATTCAAAGTTGATATTGGTAGAAAATTAGGATGAAAAGCGTGGAATGCTTGATTAGAAACTCATGAAAAGGCTCACAGGTCTTTGCTGAGGCTCTCTTAATTTTTTGAGGGAAGTGGTGTATGCAGATACAAAATTGAAACAAGGTTATGGAGATAGCTTAGTTGGCATCTATGTAAGCATGAGGACCCAAATTAGAACCCTAGCACACACATAAAAAGCCAGGCACGGTAGCATCTTCTTATAATCTCTATGTTGGGAAGAAAACAGGCCAATCTCTGAAACCCACTGGCCAGCCAGCCAAGTCCTAATTAGGAAATTACGAATTATGATGGAAAGAACCTGCCTTAAAAAAAGTAGACAGATTTCCTGAGAAACTATACTCAAGGCTGATGTCTGACCTCTACATTCATACCTGCCCATGTGTGTGTGTGTGTGTGTGTGTGTGTGTGTGTGTATTCATCTATCTACACACCTACACACACCTACACACACACACACACACACACACACACACACACACACACAATCTAAACATCTTCAAGTTTAAATTACTTTAGGGATCAAACCCTTATAGCCTTTGATAGATTTTTCAGTCGATTAGTAGTTAACCACCAGGATTGCGAATGGTTAGAGCACAGACTGAAGTCAGACACTGTCCTGGGTGTTAGATTGCAGTAGTGACCGGGACAAAGGTGTCATGAGTAGGCTTGAGTAAAGCACCCGTGTAGCTAGCGTCCTATATATACACTAGTCCCCAAGCCTAGGACTTCACTGGTTTCTGAGACTCAGACTCAGGCTGACTGTCAAGAAGTTCTCCTCCAGCCTCTTGCAGGTGGAAGTTCCTGCCTGGAAGCTTCTCCTTGAACAAGCTGCTTGTATGCAGTCAAGCAAACCTGAGGTTCTAGGAATTCTGAACTGACTTCCACACTGCTCCAGCACAACACAAGGAACCCTGTCTTTCCACACTAGCCCTCCACCTGGTGTAGCTTGGCCATTTGTTGACCAAGGCAGGCTGTTAACCCCGTGCACGCTGCTGCGTGGGCTGAAAACCTTCGGCATCTATCACAAGAGCTAGTTTGAAACAAGTTTCCCACACTTCTCTGCTTAGAGATTGGATGGCTTTGACCCTGAATGTAGGACTCTCTTTTTGCATTTATTATCTGTATATTTCATTATGCTAAAATAGAGTCCCATTCCAGCTTAGTTTGAGCTTTGGGTCTTGATTGTTTTCTCTAAACAGTTTTGTTTAATCACTTCGTCTGGAAACCACTATTGAATACTTTGTTACATAGATCTACACTTAAAGTTTCATAAATGGAGTATCATCAGCTAGTGTCTCAAGTCGTAATATACATGTATGACAGGGCTCCCAGAATGTCTTAAAGCCATATGCTGAATTACTCCAGTTGTTGCATTGTTGATGTCCTTGTTACTTTTATCTCACCGAGACAATACAATGCTTGTACCAGGAACAACTTCTCCACCATTGTCTCGGCTGGCTGGTTCTTTCATTATTAGTATCTTGAATCAACTGTTTCATTGTGAAACTCTTTCTTGTTTTAAGCCAGCTGTTCATTTTGGAAAGATTGGTTTAGTTAAAACTAGAAAACGTAATCCATAAATCTACTTAACAGGGCTCAGCTAAACGGCTGTGGGTGGTAATAGGGAGGGAGAAAATAGCCAAGGGCCTTATGTCTTCAGCTGTTGGGGATATCCCAGACACCTCACGTGCTTCATGTGGCATGCTAGCCTCTCCACTGCAGACCAGGTGACTCTATCGCTGCCAATTGGTGCTCATAAAATATCTGTGAACTTTGAATTCCTTCTTTCTTAACGTTTAAAGACAATCAGAAATAGCTCTAAGTATTGTTTTCTACATCACGAGAAAACATTTCACAAGCTCCTTAGAGGTGTGTTCACACCCCAAAGATCCTCTCATTTCTTCTTTGGTAGCTCCCCCAAAGTTGTTTGTCATAGTCGTGCACAATATAGAAATAGGGGTTGAAAAGATTGTGATGAATCCTTGGCCTGGGCATGCTGACCCAATCCTGTAATCTCAACACTTGAGGGGCTGAAATAGGAGAATCAGTAAATCCAAGCCAGACAAGCCTAGGCCACATGGTGACTCCCATTCTCCAAATAAAAATAAATACATAAACCAACAAGCAAGCATAAACGGTGAATTCTTGGAATACCAGATTAGACTCTCGGTTGATACTGACTCATTTTTCAATGTCCTTAAGAGACAGTTCTTAAACTAGATAGAGTAAACCGAAGTGTGTCGACAGTCTGTTCCCGACTTTTCCATAAAACATACCACTAAATTCATCGATTCTAGACGTCCCCTTGGTGGTAATGCTCACCTGTCCCTGAGCCTCTAAAATCACAAGCTGTGTGATAAGTTCCCTCAGATGTTATTTCACTGGTTTTCTCTGAGAACCCATGAGATGGGCATTTTCTTTCTAAACTGCAAATTAAGAAACAGAGCCACAGAGAGGGTAGAGTGGGGATAGCTCTAAACAGGAAGTAAGGTGACAGTTGAGCATTATTGAATGTCCTTAGAAGAATCTATTTCGATGTATGCCCCACATAAATGTGTAGAATGACTGTGCTTGCCTCAAGATGCAAGGGAAAAAAAGTGAATTTGTTCATGGTACTCAGATCTATCCAGGGCCTACAAGGGCAGGAGGCTGTGCAGATGGTCTGCACTATCTGCGCTTGCTTCCCGGAGACAAGAGTTTGCTATGTAGGCCATACTGGTCTCAGAGTTACTATGTATCCCAGGCTGGCCTCAGAAAATCACAACCTGGTACTACCTCCCGAGTGGGTACACATACAGATTACATGTTTTAAAACACCATGTTCTCCACATACATAACCCTCAACCACCATTTTGAAAAAAATGGGACATTTGAACCTCTGGATGTGGTGTCTCTCTTTTCTCCTTGTCATACTGCCTGAGAGATAGAGGCCAAAGTAGCCATAGCTGCTGCGTGCCTGCCAGGTAAAAGCCACCAGTGCCTCCAGACAGAAAATATCTGGGTGTCCCACTGTTGTGCCTTTCCCATCTTTAACTCCAGTCTGCCAGTCTCTGTTCATCCCTGCTGTCTAGAAGCTCAATCTAGGCGGCAGCTGCTTTTTTTGTGGTGTGGTGTTGTCTCACCACCTGCCCCAAACAGTATTTTTTTTTTGTTAAGGACTGAAGGACTATGCAATTTTGAGTGTTTTTTTTTTTTTTGTATTCTTTCTGAAGAGATATTTTAGTTATTTTCAGCTTTTTATCATGAATTTTTCAACAAATTAAAAATGTGAAAAATGGGATAGTCAATATCTAGTCACCAACCACTTAATATTCCTGTTACTAGTTTGCTTCTTACTTTCTGCTGAATTATTTTTAAGAGCTGATGGTTTATGTTAGTTTCCTGCCAAATATTTTGGTATTGAATCTATTAAAAATAAGAATGTTGGCCAGTGAGACATTGATTGCTGAGAAAGCCCAACCTTGATCCCATGTAAAGGTGGAAAGAGAGACCCAAGTTCATAAAATTGTCTTTTAACTTCCACATACAATGTGTGTGTACACACACACAAATGCGCGCGCGCGCACACACACACACACACACACACACAGTATGAATACTAACACTACTTAATAATAAAAAAATTAATGACTGTTATCACTAAAGTAAAACTATTCTCCTACATAAATGGAGTACTGTGTTCATACAAAATAAAATTAACATAATGTTTACATATTGTATGATAACATTCTGTGTTATTTTTCTCCAAAATATATTATGTATTATTTTCAGAATGAAATTTAGTTAACTCTTACATCTTGCAATTTGCTCTCATATCTCAGTTTTAGGCTTTGGGATTTTTGGTGTAAAGAAGGTGACATTACAAGAGCTGGTTAATATGTATATATTATGCCCATACACACACACACACACACACAGATATATATATATATATATATATATATATATATATATATTCATTTTATTTGAATGATGACTTTTCAGATTAAGTAGACTATTGATTTAGATGGTTCCGGTGGTTTTGCACTAGGTAGAAAATGGCGCCGGATATGCTCAAGTTGTAAAATATAGAAATCTCTAAAGTGTGCCTGGGAACCACATTTTTACAGAGGTCGTCCGTCATCTGCAGATGTTCATGGGACACTTACTTCTCTGATGCTTTGTGCATGAAACCATCCTCTAAGCAAATGGTACATCTAGGGTTTGGGCTTGGCACTGGTAATGGATTATAATAGATTGAAATTAAATATGATTTACGTGACAGGAAAAATGGTGCCAGCTAAGTAAATAATTGATTAATTGTTCCCCGGTTAAAACTGGCAAGTTAAATTGTAAGGCTGGAATTGAATGTCCCCCAATGCATCTTAGTCCTAATAGAAACTGCATAGAGATACAGATCAGCTACCGCCCTGAAACAGCAAAGCAGCCTTTGCTATGTCCAATTTGCACCAAAATGTCCCATGTGTTAATAAAGGAAAGAGAGAGAGAGAGAGAGAGAGAGACAGACAGAGAGACAGAGAGAGACAGAGAGACAGAGAGAGACAGAGAGACAGAGAGACCCAGAGAGTCAGATGGAGATGACTGAGTACACTCAAGAATAAGCTGTCAAATAAACTAAAAAAAAAAAAAAAAACATAGATACCCATGTTTGCGTGAAAATCACCAGATTTAGCAGGTCAGAGGTAGCACACCTTTTCTTGTTCATGTGCTGATTATGGAACTGGGGTTTGTGTGACTTTTTATGAATGAGGCTAGCACAGCAGAACTAGTCCCAGGTATGTTGACCACTGTGTGACTAGCATTGATCCTGGATTACTTTGAGTCATTTAGACTTCCAGTCATCCACTCTCTAGTAGACTATCTAAAAATGAAAGATTTGGACAGAAGATTTCTGAAATGTCTTCTGACCCTTCAGATGTAAGGTCCTGTCAGTTTGGAGTCTATGAAGTCATGGTGACTCCTCTCCTTGTGATTTTTACAGCTGGTCTTTTGTCTTTTGTGCCTTTGTGAACACAGTGCCACTAGCTGTCTCCCCGTATGTTTCCAAGACTACCAAACAATTAACATGGACTTAATTTATAGGAAGTATTATAATTCTTATTATTATTGTGTGTGTGCGCACGTGCATGCATGATGTCTGTGCGGGTAGCCATGCCAGGGCACATGTGTGGAATCCAAATGACATGCAATTTTCTTCCTTTTCTTGAAGATTACTACTCTTCCCAGGATGCTTCATTAACTAAAATGTTTTTATTAGTCAGAATAGACCATTCTGTGACTATGTAGAATTAGAGTAAGTTTATGGTAATTTGAAAAAGACATATTTTAGAAAGTGGAATAAGCACTCACACGTTGCAGTTTCTGTTTAAAAGCCTTTAATTCACGGTAACTCAGCAACATAAGGCTGACCCCAGTCATTACCCAGGGCAATGTATTGTTGAATTTTAATTATAAAAATCACTTCAGCATTTATATTTTCTGGGTCAGCAGAATGTGTTCTATGTAACCCTTAACAAACATCTGAGATGGTTACATCTGTATTTCTCCTTCATAAAGTGGGAATACCTTTGTCACAGAGTAACAAGTGTGAAGCTAGATCACAGACGTAAGTGTGCAGCCCACAGCATGTGCTGACGCATTAATGATTATGGATACTGCAGTATCCCAAGTCCTTGGCAATTTTCTTTGGAGTGTAGGGTCCTCCAGCCAATCTGCATGATCAAGAACTTATTACATTGTGTCAGTCATCTTAATTAGTTCATAACATTGAATTGACCTTGCAGGGATTCACGATATAACTCATGACCTCTGAAAGACAGACACCTCCTCTCAGTTTAATTTAAACAATATGAATACTCTAGCTCACACTGCAGGACTCTTGTGTCTAGCACATGATGCCATTCAACAGCCCTTCCAATTTCCCTAGCCCGGGAACAAATAGCAGCTGGCTTATCTGCAAATGTAAACGAGTGTGAACAAAGAATCCACAAAACAGACCTTTGTTAGGAAATGTTATGCTTATTTTTTGTATATGAACCAGAACCTGGGCTGGATCCAATGATACTGCCTTAAATCTAAAAATGACAAAGGCTAAAGGGGTGAAAGAAACAAGAATTCACTGATAACAGTAACATTGTGACGCACAAACATTAAATCACAAATAGTTCTTTATTGTTGTAATCATTATAAGAAAAGTCAGAATCTTCAACCCAATGTTTGGCTACAAAACTTGCAAACAGCCTTAACCATATTAATAAAGATAATGTCCACTCTGGTGCTATTGAGAAACGTGAACATTAAATTGCACTTTATTGTATTCTGCCGGGCACGTGTGTGTGTGTGTGTGTGTGTGTGTGTGTGTGTGTGTGTGTGTGTGCACATTTGTGAGGGGCATGCAGTTACAGTTTCCAATACATCATCCACCATTTTTAAAAACAGATTCTCTCCCTGGCTTGCAGGACAAGATGTTGAGGCCTGCCTCTACTTCCCTTCCAAGGGCTGGAATTTCATGCACATACCACCACACCCAGTTTTTTATGTGAATTCTGGGGATCAAGCAGGTCTCCACATTTGCACAGCAGCCCTTTCTGGACTGTGCCATCCCCAGTCCCTTCCTTCTCTCGTCAGTGATCTATGTAGCCATTGTCTGGGTCCATGTTACACAACAGGAAGAATGTTACCTTTCATTTCTTTCCAGGTTCACTTAAGGAAACATTTCTGCCAGTGCCTCTTGTGTGAGTCGAGGTACAGGTAGCATTTTAGTTGATGCACTCTGAGCAAAGAATACTTCCTCTTGCCATTGGAAACACACCTTTGCATGCTGGAGTCTATGACTCAAGCACACCTGAATACAAACAGACAAGCCTGTGAGTCTGCAAGTGAGTCTTCTTGGCACTTGTTTCTGGATTCATCCAGATACATGCATCTTCAATAAAATTTTTTAGTTAGTTTTCATCAAAATCACTCATAATCTGGCTTAATGATTCCATAAAAGCCTTGGTTTACCCTGCCTCATGTGTATGGAAATATTTGCCAGGAAAAAAAATGGTTATTAGTTTTATAGCCTTGCCTACTTCCATGCCTCTCTATATAAAATAATATGAGAAGAGATATTAAATCTCAATTTTTAATAACATTATTGACATCATCGGGGAGCTTTATAACACTTGACATTTGCTTTCAGTGTTGGGGAAAGAGGGAGAAAGTAAATTGATTTGGTATTTATTTCTAAAGTTGGAGTCTGACAAGTTATTTTAAACATAAAATATGTATGTGCTTTGGAACACAATGAACGGAATGGGTTGTTGGTTTTGAAAGTGAACATAAATTTTAGAATCAAATGGGTAATGTGGTAATGATAATAACATCATTTGATTGCTAAATGAACCTGTTTTATTATATTCATCATTGGGTTTCTATTGCCACCTAGACAGCCTTCAAAACTGATATAAAGTGATGTCTGGACCTGCAGAACACAGCTCATGACTAAATGTACAGCTCTTGTAATAAAACTTAAATTCTTCAGAGTGCTATGCTTCCAGTAGGTCCTTCTTCTTCTTCAGACAAAATGTATGCGTCTCAAAAGGGCACCCTCTGAACGAAGCCTTCTTTGTAAGAAATGGACATCCATTTTGCAGTGGACATTTGCTTCCAGTTGTTAGCAATACAGGAAGAGTCACACAGAGGAGATGATGGTAATATTGGCAGGACTCATGTAGATAAAAGATCTAGAAAAGGCCTAGTAAGATCTTGGTGGGGTGAAGAGAAGCCAAGATCTTTGCCACTACCTTAACAGGTCAACTCTGACTCAAAGACTGGCTTAAACCCTACAGGTTCAGAAAGATGCTTACGTTGTTGTTATTTTTTTTTGTCTTGTTTTGTTTTATGCCAGTCTTATATAGGTCTAGCTAACCTCAGACTTATGTAACTGAGAATGATCCTGAACTCCTAGTCCCCCACTTCCATCTCTAAGACCCAGGACTATAGGCATGAATCACTAAGCCAGACCAAAAAGGTTCCCACTGCATAATAAATGGTGCAGAAAGTGGACTTGGCAGATTCCAAGCCATCAAGAGACTGTCTAGAAAAACAAAGATGTATAGGACCTAGGAAACAACACTTAGGGCTGTCCTTTGGCCTCTCCATGTACATGTACATGCACATACACATGCAAGAGGTGCGCACTCACCTCCACACACGTGTACCCTTGCATTCATGAAGACACACACACACACACACACACACACACACACACACACACACATCCACACACTTATAAAAAATGTCAACTTATCACATTTGGTCACTAGACACTTAAGACCAGTGGGACTTGAATACATGAGATTAGCATCTTATTCAGTACTGTATGAGCTAGTGGGTCGCCTGGTTGAGTCATTAGCTTGCTGGCAGATGCTCTGGGTTGGTAAAATTCTTGTTTCTGTGTTGCCCACTTGCACGTGCAGGCAAAGGCTTACAACTTTGTACGTCTGCGTCCACCATCCTTATATCTGCTGTTCCTATCCCCGCCCCCCAACAAGTGCCAGTCTGCCCAAGTTCTTTTCCCTGCCTTGCTAAATGAAGATGATGCCATCTTATTTACCCCAGCAGTGTTTCTGGCGTAGATAGATGTTAAACTATGCAATAGATTTTTTTTTAAATAAAATTTTAATTACTTTCTGCTATTCCGAGCTCATGGCAATCAGCAGCCATCTTGCTGGAAGACAAAACAAAACAAAGCCGTTCATCGGGAGGAGCAAAGGCCTTTTGCAGAGTCGGGCACAGAAGCCCATTGTCAGCAGCAGCTGTGGACGCCTTCTCCAGGCACAGGCTCAACCGCCACAGGGTTCAAAGGTTTTGAGTTTTCCACTCATGTTCCTCTTCCCTAATGAGGTCACCTCTCAGCACAGTAGGGGAATGACTCTGCTAATGGGAGACTCAGAAATGCATGTTGCAATTACCACTCTTTGTTTCTAGCTATCTCCCATAGTTTCCAAACAGCCCCAAGAGCTAGAAGGGGGTGGGGGTTGCGTGCTCCTCTGCAAATATGGAACAGAGCTAGATAGGGAAGCTGCATCTTTTATTGAGTAGCCCCTGAATTCCAGCCATTGTGTGGTGCTGTTGTTTCTAAACCATCGAGGATGGGAGCAACTAACTTTCAACCGAAATGACTCTGGCCGGCAGTTCATGTGATGATCGCGCTGGCACAGCAACTAAAGCTTTGTCAACGATTAGTCACTTGATCTACATTATACCCCCCCCCATGCACAATCAAAAGGTTTCACTGGCTCATCTGTGGCATCCCTCCGGTACCATCTTCTACCAAATGAACATAACACCATCATTTCAAACCCGCTATCCAAAATGAACATAGTAAAATGCATAGAGATGCTTTGAAAATGCATGATTCTCTAATGAAGCAGTGCCCAATAATGACTGGCAGGAAAATAGAATTTTGTGAGCATGACACAGAAAGTGGAAACAAAGGAATAAGAATATTCCCCACCGTGTTCCCCCTTTCAAGGACTCCACTGGAGAGGGGACACTCCAGTTAGTGACTGAGGCTGGCACTGGGTCGACTCAGGATACAGGGGTGTGGCTCTCCATTGCTATTGTAATCTCTGTTCTCCCGGAGGACTGGATTAGGAACCTCGAGTTGCCATGACAACAAGCAGGTCCTAGCTGCACTGCATTGATGATTTTGTTTGTTTGTTTGTTTGTTGCGCCTTTCTTTTTCCCTTTAATTTGTCAGAGAAAGCTCTTACGTGAATTTTTCAATCATCTGAGTTCCTGACTGTTCCTTGGATCTAGTTGTAAACCACTAATTTCTCTTTCCCTAGATGTTTCCTCTCAGTGAGACAGGATGAAGGGTAGAATATGAAACAAGATCCTATTTGAATGCCAGCCTGGAGTTGAGGAAGCAGGCATTCTTCCAAGGGAAAACATTAGCTGGAGTTTTGTCAGGGTGTGGAGACTGGTCCAAAGCTTTGATGTGTCTCTCTGTCTTGAATTTATGGATGCATAACCACCTGTGTGGCTGGATGTGTCCAGCATCGCTGTGGACACTTTCAGGTATGCTGGGACCTCACGAGAGTGTTGAGAAGGTAGCATTTCTGACCCGTGTTCAAAAAGAGGTGTCTGTCTCAGAAAAGCTGTTTGCCCTCAGCAAGGGCTTTCCCACTCCACTCTGTGCATGAGGCCCCTGGGTTTTCTCAGAAAGATAAAAACAGAAGCCAGCAGGTGAGTATCTTACCTCCTGCCCTCCCCCTACTGGCTAAAATCCTGAGCATCTAAGCTCCTCCCTGATAGGACCATGCTTAGTCAAATAGGAGCATCACTTAATGGTTTCAAGAAAACCAGCAGGTCAGGATTCTGAAGGGAATGAAGGGAATGACATTGCTGGATGTTGGGTAGACCCTGGTAGACCATGGGTCATTCTCTATGATGAGTCCACACCCCTCCAGTACTTGGACCAAGAGTGTGCCGTTTGCATTACTAGGCATCAAAATAGGACCTGATGTATGTTGACCAGTATTTGCCCACGGAGTACCAACCACAGCCCCATTGTTCTGCCTTAATGGGGTTGGCGGTGTATTATTTATCAACGAAATGATACCACAAAAGGTAATGTTTTATAAGGATTAATCTGTAGACCACTAAAATTGCATATGAGGGCAGAGATTGGGCACAGAGAAGCCATCTAGGAATCTGTTGTCATAATCCAGATGAAGGGTAACATATGGTTGAAGACAGAGCCAGCGGAAGAGAAGAGAATGGAAAATAGAGGAAGCAAGATGATGCAAACAGAAGGGCTGGAAGTGAGTTGGGAAGCTCGGTCTAAGGGTGGAGGGTTTAGAACTAGATGACAGTGTTAAAGGAGACAGGGAGGTGAAGCCCATCACGGCCTCAATTACTCTGTGTGTCTCAGTTTCAAATATTAAGGACAGTAGTAATTTTTTTTTATCTGCCACTCCTTGGTGTTTCATTTAATCACACTCGCTGTTAGTGTATTGCTTTCTGCTGCTTTCTGCTGCTTTCCACTACAGATGGGTTAGCCAAACTTTGTGCCGCAGCCAGAGAGCAAACCGAATTACTATTTATAATGCAGTTTCTATGGAAAATGCAAATGGAGTTGGGAATGTTGTGCTGTGGGCTTCTTTTGTTGCTTTTTTTGTTTGAAGAGGAATATTCTCACCGTAGATGTGGAATTGACTCTCAGTAAGAAGATAAAACGAGGAGGCATGTATTAGTAATGTTTGATAATCATTTGCAGAAAAGTCAGAATTTAAAAAGGATCATGATGGTTGAAAAGGAATTGAGGCAGTAACATATGCAGTTGGCTCCATGAGTTTAATACTGAAAGTAAAACAAGGGCTGTTTTATTTTTAAGAAATCAATTTTGCCATGCTGAAAATCAATTACAAGGACAGGTATGGTGGTGCATGCTTTTAATCTCAGCACTTTGGAAGCAGAGGCAGGCAGATCTCTGTGAGTTCAAGGTCAGCCTAGTCTGCATAGTGAGTTCCAAAACATCTGGGGCTATATAGCTTTTCTGGAAAAAAAATAAAAATATAAAAAATTACAGACAGGCAAACCACTAATTTCAGAAATGAACTAATTTCAGGGAACGAACGTATCCCTGAGTGATAGAGAATTTGAATTAAGATATCAAGCAATGTAAATGTACTTTGTACTGGAGTGGTGGGGTGGATTGGAATGTATGTTAAAGTCTGAGTTGGTTCAAAAAAAAAAAAAAACCAGTGCTGTTCTCTGTGGCAAGGAAAGGGTTACATGTGCTGCTCTGTCTTCAGGAAAACCAAAAAAGTCACTGGGGGTTCTTGGTGTGCATGCTTTCCTGTGCAGACTATCATTTATGCTCCAAGTTGCTTTATTCTGTTTGACTCCACAAGTCTTTATGAAGCATCTTTCACGAGCCAACACTAGTACAAGATCTGGAAGAGTCATAAATGCACGTGACCTTTTTTCCTCTGGCATTAAGGACGTATAATTAATTCAGTTGGGGAGGCAAGATAGATAGACATGAGCCAGGTAGAGTACATAAAAGGTAGAGTATTCTCATACTGTCAGGAGATCTGGACATGCTGTAAGCCCTGTTAACTGAGGTGGTTTGGGGGGACTTTGAAGAGAGACGTATTCAGGAAGGGTTTAGATGGATTACGGATAGAAAAAAAAAACCAGTCTTTTAAGGAATATTGGGAAAGTTGTTGAAAACTCACCTAATATCAAGATTTGGCCATTAGTCGACAGGAAAAGGATGAGTCCACAAGACCTTGTGATGTTAAACAGAAACGTGCAAGAGTAGGAACTGAGCCAAGCCACAATGCTGAAGCTACTGCCTGGGACACCAATAGCCATGTGGATACCAAGTGGTGACTCTGGCCCGCCTCTGGCTCCTAAATTCAAGACTCCAATCTTAAATGACCCTAAGCCTGAGCAGTGTCAACTGTGGCGCAATTGAATGGAGTGTAGATACCAAAACTTGCCCAGCAGATCCTGAGGGAGGGATCTTGTCCATTTGCAAAAGCACCAGCCCACTCAGCCAACACGCATGGGAGCTGGGAAGAGCGTGAGAAATACAGCCGGATCGAATCGACCTTCTTTCATGATCCTGAAATAATTTCTGTAAGTGAAAAAGTCCTTTCTGCTAGGGAGGCTGTAACTGACAGGTCAGTTGGACATGGCTAGGAGACAGTCTCCTGCCTGGACAAGTCAATAAATCTTTCTTTTCTTTAAGGCTGCTTGTCATTCTATAGAACAAGCCATAAAGTTATCCACTTAGCGCATGTTTTCTGAGATCCCACACTCCATCCACGTGCTTGAGGAGAGCATCCTACCCCTCTCTCATCCTAATCCCCCTCATCCTCTGTCAGTATTCCCTAAAGCTCTTCCTATGGAGCAGGGGCTGCGGGATGACACAAGCCAGCTACCCTAAGCAGTGGTTTGCTCCGCTTGGGCCCTGTCACAATCCAGTGGCCTGTTCTCTTTCTTCAGGTGCAACAAATGCTCATTGAGACCCTCATTGAGCAACCCCCTGGTCCTCAGCTTTGCTGGATTCAGCAGCTAGATTAGGACATGCCTCAAGCACTTTCTATTGCTATGGTAAAGCACCATAACCAAGACAACTACTAAAAGAAAACATTTGATTGAGCTTACAGTTTCAAAGAATGCGTCTATGACCATCACAGTGGGGAACATGGTGGCCCACAGGCATGATGCTGGAGCAGTAGCTGAGAGCTCACATTGATCCACAAACAGGAGATAGAAAGAGACAAAGATAATTGGAAATGACATGGGCTTTTGAAGCCTCAAAGCCTACCCCAGATGACATGCTTCCGTCCGACAATGCCACACCTCCTAATTCTTCCCAAACAGTTCCACCATAGGTGGTAGTATGGGAAGGGGGAAATAAACATTCAAACCTAATGAGGCTATAAGGGCCACCAAGAAGGATAGAAGGTGGATGTGGTTGTAAATCACACACCAGAAAGAACCTCAGCAGGATGATAGGTTTTAGGGATGGAGGAGGTCTAGGTTACTCCACTGACTGTAATCACAAGAAAACACCCCTCCACACATTGCCTTCAGATAGCCAGTGACCCTAGAACTGGTTCATCTAATTGTAGAGATGGAGTGGGTTCCAGAAAGAGCTCAAAATAGTGAAGAAGTGCCCTAAACTTTAACTCACAGTGAGTTGGAGGAACATGTCTCTTGTGAGTCTAGCTGGAGCCAGAGATAGATTTCAGGCATCCTCCTCTGCTTCTTTCAACCGTATATTTTAAAACTGTCTCTCACTGAGCCTGGAGCTTGTTAGCTTGGTAACATGACCAATGAGCCCTAAACAAATGAATATTTGTTTTCGGACCTTAAGGTCAGAGCTTAGGCTTCACTCCTTGGACACACCACATGTGGAGGTCCTGGTGGCGAGGCCCTGCCTTTGGACAGAGCACCCAAGTGTAAAAGCTGTAGAACCTTGCTGGGGCCATGGCACTTTGCCACAAATCTGTGTTCGCTCTCCTCTGCTTGAAACATGCCGGCTTCCTTTCTTTTTATAGCAAACGGAGACAGCAACTGTCACACATGGCCTGGCAACTTCGTCTCCAAGCCAACATATGAAAGGAGTCGGGGTAATGTGTTCTAAAAATATTGGTGTAATGCTGAAAAATGCATATTTCCAACATGTTCTCCTTCAGATCATTTTGCTTTGGCAGGCAGGCATTGCCTCTGCATGCTTTTTGTGCTGTGCATACCAGGCCCGTGCTTAGGCAGGGTGATTTTGCTATTGTTCATGTCCTTCATGAAAGCGGCACCAGTGGAAAATCATAGAGAATTTTAAATATTATTATTGGTCCAGCCAACAAAACTATTGAGGCTGGGAGATGGCTAAGAAGGAAAAGAGCTTCCCACACAATCTGATTTCTGATCTCAGCACCCGTATAAAAGACAGGCATGCTGGCATATGCCTACAACCCAGCTCAGGTATGACAGAGACAGATGGATCCTGGGGACCTGCTGGTCAGCTAGTCTAGCCAAACAACAAGACAGGCTCCAGGCTCAGTGAGAAGCCCTATCTCAAAAAAAAATAATAATAATAATGAATAAGTGGACAGAGATAAAGGAAGACACCCAAAGTCAATATGGTGAATGCAACCATCTATAAATGAGCACATGATATACACAATAATAAAGACACATGCAAATTCCAAAAGCAACACTATTGTATAGTCACTATTATATAGTCAAATATATATGGACTCAGATGTGTGTGTTTGTACATGTGTGTGTACATATACGTATTTGTATATATAAAACCTTTGGTTCCTCGTTTAAAAAATGTGAAATGCAATGTGTAAGCAGATAGGCAAGTAATGTAGTAGGAATTAATTAAATTTGACTACAGTCAAAGTAACAAGTAAAGATACACCATTACAGGGAAGCTCTAACGCACAGCACGAGCTTGTGGGAAGAGTATTAAGAATCAGGGAAGACTAGATTGGAAAGACTGGGCGTTACGTAGGACTTCATAGAGAGGGCTGCCATGAAGAAAGTATTTCTCCCAGCAGAAAAGGAAACAGAGACTGCAAGCGTGAACCGCAGAGAACCACAGGCAGCTCAGCATGCCTAGGGCAGGGTGCATCGTCAAGAAACAGACTGCGGTGAAGATGTGGGACATAGCTACAAAGAAACCCGGAGACGTCTTTACATCTTACATTAGGAGCTTTGACTCAAGCATCTTGTTAGGTAGGAGACCAACTCACCTCAAAGCCCGAAAAGGAAAGTGGCATCATGATGCCTGCGCAGTACACAGACAGCTCTGATAACCGGTAGAAGAATGAGTTGCTGAGACTTGACCCAGGGCAAAGAAACCAGACACATTAAATAGTCGGTGGTCCGGGTGAGAACTGCCCAAGCCTGCCCTGTGACAGTTCCACTGACGCCGTTCTGAGGAAAGGCGTAGAGAATGTAACAGAATAACTGGTAGATGACAGTTACTTGAGGTAGAAAAGGAGCATTCGCTTTGTGAGCAGACGATGAGATGGCGCCCCCTTGAGTATCAATGAGAAAACATGCTCGAGTGGGAAATACAAGGATGAGTGTTGCTAAAGGCGGGGCTTTCAGATGAGAATTGAAGAGGGCATCCTTCTATGAGTCTGAGAAGAAAGGCCTGGGCTAAAGGAGTAAATTTAGGAGCCTGTCTTCTGGGTATAGGTGTCTGTGACTTCAGTGGAAAAGGAAGGAGCACAGGGAAGCGAAAAGAGCTAGCTTTGACAATCGGGTCTGGGTTTGAGGTCTGGGTGTACCCCTGCTCACTAGGCAAATAAACTGAAGAAAGTTGTATACCCACACTGAACCCCACTCTGTTCCATGATTAAAAAGAGGTGAGAGTACAACCTAAGAGGCTTCTTAAAATTTGATTGTTAATTAAATGAATACCAAATTCTTACTGTGTGTTTGAACCTAGAAACGCCAAGTGGAAATCATTCATGCAGAGTTAACTTTCACCCTTGTGTTGAGGGGGGGGGTGCATCTATTAGGTGTATAATACACGCTCTTAGGGAAGATACAAGGAAGTGCAGCATGAGAAAATAGATGTCGGGGCTCTGGTACTATATACATCATATACATATACATACATATACACATACACATACACATACACATACACATACACATACACATACACATACACATACACATACACATACACATACACATACACATACACGTGTGTGTGTGTGTGTGTGTGTATGTGTCCTCAAGTAGATCCAGAAAGAGAAGTGACATTTGTTTTCATTTCCCGTGCCATTGTTCATACAGACTCTGATTGGCAGTGGCTCGGGGAGAAATTGGGAAGGGTGAGTTTGGCGACAACAGTCAAAGATTGCTATTTCAATGCCTGGCTGTTGAGAGAAATAATGATCTTGAAGGCTAGCTAGAGTAGACTGGTACTTGAGGAGAGGTTTGGGGATTCCTAGATGAGAGATATAAGCATGGTGGCAAAGCAAGGGAGGGGGCAGGTGGGGAGAATACAGTGAGGGAAGAGGAAAGGAGACCTCTAGGGAGACAGGCAGATGCCAAGAAAGAGCCCTTTGCTGAGATAGCATACGAAGTGCGTGAAGATTAAATGGGATAATGCATTCTGAAGTGCGGGGAGCAGCATATGGCGGGTACTTAAGAAGCTGTTGACAGCAGAGTCACTATAGACAGAGTAGTAGTCAGGGTTCTGCAGAGAGAGAACAAATGGAGAATGTACCTCAATGTATGAGAAAGGATTCGTTTATGATTCATTGAGTCACAAGATTAAGTCTATGATAAACTCCACAACAGGGTTTTCTGAAACCCAGACACCCTAGACTGACAGTTGTGTGTCTCAACCCAAGCCTGGAGGTCTCAGAACCAAGGAAGCTGGCTATATAACTCTTATTTTTTGTTTCTTTAATATTTGTTTATTTATTTTGAGACAGGGCTTCTCAGTGTAGCTCTGGCTGTCCTGAAACTTGCTCTGTACATGAAGCTGGCCTCAAACTCAGAGAGATCTGCCTGCCTTTGCCCGCCATGTGCTGGGAGTAAAGACAAGTGCCACCATCCCTTTGCAATCCAATTCTTTAAAGCCCCAGAGAGTAGGACCACAGGTCCAAGTTCTGGCATCCTAACTGGAGCTTTGATTTCTAAGGGAGCAGCAGGAATCTCTCTAAACTCTCAGAATAGAAGACATTTTACCTTTCAAATTCATTTCTTTCTGGACCCTCTACTGATATGTTGCCCACCTGTATTAAAGGCAGGTCTCTCCTCAGACTTACTACATATCATCTCCTCTGGCATCATCTCACAGATACCCAAAACCACACTGAGGATAATTTTTAGGTATTCTTTAAGTCAGTGAAACTGATACTCAAAATGAACCACCGCAAATAAATATGTACACAAACATGCACACCTGTACTCACGGAGAATTAAGTCTCTCTTGGGACTCAACCAGGGGAAACTGAAGGTCCTATCTGGCTCCCTCATTTTCTTTATCCAGAAAGTAAAGTGTCTGCTGAGACAAAGGCAGAACTCTAAGGTCCTGAGGAAGAGAGTAATGGTTTGACTGTAAAGGATTGAAAAGGTGAAACTTGACCCAGAGGACGACCACCAGTGTCTGGAGAGCTTGTGTCATAAGCGCTTTGGATAGAAAGATTCCTCCAGGAAGTACTATTTCCCTCTGCACTGATGGCTTCAACCTTGGGGGCTGCCATTTTGAGTGTGGTGTAACAGGAAGCAGCTAAGAGAGTGGCGGTGCTACCAGGAGAGGACGAGGTGTTGGCTGCAGGCTTTGACAATAGACTGTGATGTCAGTGGGTATGGGTGATACCGGATAGCTCAGAAATGCACAAGAGCCAGTATCTGGGGCTTCAAGGAGGTAGAAGAATTGGAAGAACAGAGAGTAGCCATGAATGATTTGTCAACCAGACTTTCAGTTTTAAAATGCAATTTTAGAATGTACTGAAGACAAGGGGTTTCTGAAGTAGGAGTTTGTGTGCAGAAGAAGTCAAAACTAGAGGATGGAGCTCCACCCTCACAAATGATATGAAGCCTCTGTATCCATGGGCACAACCATCAGAAGGTACCTAGATAAGTGTCCTTTTCCCTCCGCCAAAAGTCCTGGCATTTGTTAGTAGTAGCTCCTTCCTTGTGTGCTCCTTTGGACATTGGGTCTGTGGACTCTTGGACTTCCTCTGTCTTGCATCTCTTCCCTGTCTCCTCTCAGGCCAGGTTTGCTGAAGTAGACGTACCGTGAGTCTGAGCGGTTCCCACATTGCTTTTAGTAGTCATCCCTGGCAGAGGTATTTATACAAGAAGGATGGGTGGGAGGAAAGAGAAGTGAAAAAGACAAGGTAGAAACTGTTTCTGGTTAGAATAAATGATATGTTTGCCTGGGATCATGAAGTAGCACCAGGGAAAGGCAGAAGATGGTGTGGAGAACATTCCAGAGTTTCTGAAAGCCCCTTGACCCCTGGGAGAAACATGTTTTGGGGAGATGAAAAATGATAATCAAGTAACTGCAACGCTGGTGCTCAGAAAGGGGACAGGACAGGAATATGGGCATGAGTGTGGGGGAGCAATGGGCTCTGTGTGGGGTGTAAGACAAAGCCTAAGACTTTGGCAAGTCAGATGGACATCACACACACAGAGCCATTGCAGGTGGCACTCTGAAGACAGCTGAGCACTAGAAGTTCATATCTGACAGCTAGCCACACCAGATTGCTCATGTGTGATGCGCTCTGTGCAAAAGGAAGCTAACACCAACAAAAATCAGGTAGAAACCAAGGGGTAGCTACAGAAAGGCTCTCAGAGATAGATATACTGAGAAGGGGGCAAGGAGAAACTGAAGACAGGAAGAGGGGAGAGAAAGTACTGTTTTATGTGAGATAAGATGTTTGGGAGGGAAAGACTAGGGCGGTGATGACTTGGTGGAAGGATGAAACAGGTCAGAGATAGGACAAGCAAAGAGCTGGTTGCTGGATGGTGCTGCAGTCATTTGATCTATGTCTTTCTAAAGCGTAAAAGAGCATTAATGAGAAGAGGTGGCAAGCTAGTGACTTTGTTATTGTTGGTGATGGAGAATGTGGTCACATTCAGGTGGAAGGCTTAGAGTGAGTGGATGCTGTGACAGTCACTCTTACCACTCTTTAGACCTGGGGATGTGTGCCTAGGAAGCAAGCAGTTAACCACGTGTAGACCTGCCCAGGACATCCATGACTTCTGCCTCTTCTGCCATTATAATCTCCATCACACCCTTGCCATTCAGTGGACTGGTGGCATATGTTGCAAAGTCACCCTAGAGAGAAGTCGCAGAGGCTCAAAGATGAGTGGCAACACACAGATAAGGCTCACAAATTTGAGGCACAGTGGAGTCCAAGAGAGGAAGGTGTGGCTCAAACTGGTCAAACATCAGTCGTGTTTGAAATATGATTAAAATTCAGTAGCTGAGCAGATAGCTACAGTCAAAGTCAAAGTTTCCCAAGCTTGTTCTTTTTCACACCACATGAGATCTACAGCAATCCTCTTGTCTATGTTTATTCTGGTTGGGTACAATTGCCAACAACTGCTTTTGTCCTTTCTTGTTTGTGGCACTGGTTTGGTTTTTTTTTTTTTTCCTACTTTCTTGGTGTATTATGCTCTTACTAGTCACACACTGTCACTTAGGTTCTTGGAAGCCTGACATTTTAAAAATCAATATCATAAGTATTTGGGGGTATGGTGGGTATGAGGGGAGCAAGTCCCTTTAGTCTTCTCAAACTTACTGAGGGACCCAATGGTGTTGTATTTTGGCTGGATACAAATAGAAATTAACACTGGGAATCTGAAGTGTCCATGAGGTCTCTTTAAATTAAGAGTAATGCCGTGATATGTTATAAATAATATATTTTGTGGGAAATGATTAAAATTTCACAAACAAAATCAAGATTTTTTTTAAACAGTCCTGTTGCAAGTTCCTTTGACATTTGCCTTGAATAAAAGATGGCTTGATTCTCTTATCTGCCTTTGCATGCAGTCCTCTGTGTAGACCATTCTTGTTGAAAGATAGGAGGAAAATTCATCCTCATGTGGATATACTGCAAATACATTGCCCTGTTTTCTGCTGAGAATAACACAATATCTACAATATCTCAGACTGGGAAGAATTATTAAGAACGGTGGTTTATTTGACTACATGACTAGCAGCAGAATCTTAAGGTGGCCCATGGCATCACATGGTAAGAAACAGACAATCCATGGCCCCTCAACTGTGTGTGTGTGTGTGTGTGTGTGTGTGTGTGTGTGTGTGTGTGTGTCTGTCTCTTTTTCTTTGTGTGTGTTTCTGTGTGTGTTTCTCTCTCTTTCCCCTCCCCCCTCTCTCTTTCTGTGTATGTCTGTCTGTCTCTTTGTCTTTCTTTCTTTGTGTGTGTTTCTGTGTGTTTCTCTCTCTCTCTCTCTCTCTCTCTCTCTCTCTCTCTCTGTGTGTGTGTGTGTGTGTGTGTGTGTGTGTGTGTGTGTGTGTGTTCTGGTGTCACTCCCTTTTCTTATAAACCCACCAGGATTCAGTCATGGGAGGGGGGTTCTGTGGTGACCTTATTTAATCTTAATTCATGAAAATTTTACCCTTCAGTGCAATGAAGATTGAGTTTCAGCCCATTC
The DNA here is from genome assembly GCA_030674055.1 of Rhabdomys pumilio. Classification (NCBI taxonomy): domain Eukaryota; kingdom Metazoa; phylum Chordata; class Mammalia; order Rodentia; family Muridae; genus Rhabdomys; species Rhabdomys pumilio. The sequence continues at coordinate 9,840,713 of JANHMN010000024.1, read as the reverse complement.
CTTGTGGAACACAATTCAGTCATAGCCAGACTAAAGCATGGAGGAAAAAATATTTCAATGCACTATACAGATCTTCAAGGGTGTTATTGAACACAAAAATTTGACAAATGGCATTTTCTTAAAAGCCACTTACGATACAAAGTCTGAAGCCATCACGTGGCTGAGCTTTTTGTACTTGGTTGCATTAAAGCACACTGGTTTCCACACACCATAAGCCATTAACTTACACATGATTTTTAAACCTTATCTGTTAGTATTTAGAAAAAAAATGGTTCACCAAATCATTGACAAATGTATTGACGGTAATAATATTTATAATACATAAAAATTTTAAATTGCATGCATTATTGTTACCACGATTCCAGCAGCAAAGTCCTTAAGTGTTTGCAAAACTGCTAAGTGCACACTAGTAGGAACAGGCTTCCCCAAACAGTAATTTCGTTTGAAAGTCTGAATTTTTATCATCAACCACAGATACTTTCAAATTGTTTATATAAGATGACAAGTTCGCTTCATTCATTTTGAAAAATAACCTCCAAATTTCAAAGACTGAATTTCTGTACATTTCTTGTCAGCAGTTATTTCAAATGGGATAACTCTGTCTAGTGGTGCTTAGAGCTCATGGCTCAACATTCTCAGGAACCACTGCACTTGGGCCCACAGAAACACAGCTCATTCTATCTTAACTTTAAATCACAGAGAGCGTTAAGATGGTCTTGTGACACGATCTTCTCTCTACATCTCTCCTGGTGCCCAGTTTATTCCCTGCTGTAATAAATTAATCCTTGAGCATACTACTTCTTTGTGGTTGTTTTTCATTAGTCTGTGGCTTACCCACCCACATCACAGAGTCCTTGAAGAGTCTTCACACTCATTCCTCCCCAGCACCTACAGTATTTTGCCCAGGTGGTTGGATAGTAGACACTTAAAGTCCACAGTGGTCAAGTGAATGCTAGATGGATGAAATTAACAAGAGCCTCTCCTACATTCCAAGTCAAGTGTTATCCTTTGGAGCTTACTTTGGTCAGGTGGTTATTAAGACAATAACATCACCTAAAACAATCAGCATATCAATGGCTTATGTTCATCTAAAACAGTAAGTTTATGCATAAGTGTATTTCATTAATAACAAATTGTAACTCATTGTCTCTAACAATGGGTGCTGCCTCTAGAGACCAACAGCATTGATGGAGACCTAAAATCCATCATAGCTTTGACTGTAAGATGGGATTATCTCGTTGAAGCATGCAACACCTATTGAGTACAGTGATTTACTTAATCTTTCTGAGTTGTGTAGAGGTGTCTGTGGGAGTGCAATCAGAACAAGGCTCTAACACAAGAAATGGTTTGCTGCTGTGTATTTGCAAAATGTAACAAGATTATTTCTTAAAACGTGCGCTCATACAGCCCCCCGTGTTTGGTATCTGGAATACTTTACTTTATAATTAGAAGTTACAGTCTGTGGTGAGCACGTTTAAACCTGGCATCATTTCTCAAGTGTTTATGCATCTGAACAGTTGACTTCTTTTGTGTGCAAACATCTATGAGAAATAGAATGATACTTGATCATTGGGAAATACCCAGCTGCAGAGACACAGCAAGTATGTCTCTATTTCTCAGCTCAGCCATCCTCCTCAGTACCGTCCCCCTGAGCAGGCACTCTCCAGATGGTGGAAGTCATTAGATGTCGAGACAGGAAGGGAAAAGGCTGTAAAGTGGAGCTTACAGTAAAGAATTTACCTATAATTTAACTTGAATTGCAGGGTTTTCATATAGTGAATAGACTTATTGTACAGGGAATTGTTTCTATTAAGTACATTTAATTTTTTTCTTAAATTTATTTATTATAAGTTGGAGCATGTATGTGGCACAGGCAGAAGACTTGTGGAAGTTGGTTCTCTCCTCTTACCATGTGGGTTTCAGGGATTGAACTCAGACTATCAGGCTTGATAATAGCAAGTGCCTCACCTACCCAGCCACTTGAAGCTTTTAGCAACCTAATTTTTCAACTGTTGTCAAAATGGCCCCAGTGATAATCAGCTCTGCCATTCTTTACTGTACGGAGCCTTCTCCTTCCCACTATGAAGCCTAAGTTTAGGCTTCATTGTTCTTGAACTGTTCACACCCCATGCCTAAAGAGGCAGTGGTCAGCAAGAACACTCTGGTCTGAGTTAATATTGTTCTTCTTGGCTCCTGAGGTCACATAGAGAGGTACATGCTGCTGAGTTTCCTTAAGTCAGCCTTTGAATGCCAGTTTCGGGAACATAGCTACGGACAGTCTCTTGATACATTGAATGTGACTGTCTGCAGAGTCGTGGAGCTAAATGGTGTTTTAGAAAGTGAATTTGTGCCTCCTGCTTAGTTCTGCCTCATTCTGGGTTACCAACTGCCCCAGTTTCCATGAGACCACTCTGAGAGCAAGACATAGAGTCCAAGGACTCTCTCTTTTAATGCTGTCCAATTTTCCTGACATGGGTACAAACTCCCAGCTCTTGCCCCGTGGAAGTGAACTTGGAACCATTGAGATGTTCAAGAATTAAGAATCAGACACAACCAGTGTTTATTGATCTTCAAAGAAGAGAAACTCTAGAACGTTTCTTTCTCTGAGCCAGGTTTTTTTTTGTTTTTGTGGGGTTTTTTGTTTTGTTTTGTTTTTTGGCCCACAGTGGCCAATACAAAACCTCAAACCCACTTGGCACTTGGCCCTGCTTTGTTAGAAACTGTTGGTGTTCTTATGCCAGCGGTTGCCCAAAATACTCATCCTGGGCTTTCACTGTGACTGTTCTTACAGTTGCAAATGGCTGCGCCAGTTCCAGACAAAGAGGGTCACCGAGGTTCTGCTTATAAAGTGTGGTTTCTGGAAGGAATTCACTACAGATTGCACGAGGGAGCACAACACAGGGGACTCTGCTGACCCAGGCAATTTTTACAAGGTTAAATCAGCCGTAAATCCAGTCTGGGCCCTGACAGTTCCTCTAAGAATGGTTTTGAGAGATTGGATAGAACTTTAGCTTCTTATGTATTGAGATATGCAACCCCCACTTTCTAAAATGGATCTGTGCAAATCCTACATTAGGAAAAGTTGAAATGAATGCCCAGCCCTCAAGACCATTTTGTAGAGAGAAGAGTTAAGAGACACAAGCTTTCTCTTACACTTGATTTTGGCCTACACAACTTATATTGCAAACGAGGGCTACGAACATGGAATGATAATACCTCCGACAAAACATTTTACTTTTCAAGAAAACGAAAATTATATACTATTAGGAGTTTCTTTGATGAATTTAGAGATCTTATTTGAATCTGTTGCTTGAAAATTGTCATTCCTTCTCCTACTGGGTGTCATTTTAAAAACAGGAGACCTCTCGTTTGAAGGCTCATGCAGGTATCGCCTCAGACTTCACTCAAATGTATTATTTGATGACCTACGAGAAATATTTGGGCTCCGTTGTCTTGGTTCTGCCATCATCCTTAGTTAAGTCTTTAGACCAACTTAACATTATAGTCAGGTTAAAGTTCTTTAGAAAAAACTAGTGCATGCATATTTGGTTATGAAAAAACTAGTGCATGCATATTTGGTTGTGAAAAACCTATTGCATGCATATTTGGTTAGCCTACATAAATCCCTTAGCTGAGTGTGATCAGTACATTGCACTAGTAAAGGTCTCCGTACCGTCTGTGGATCTTGAGGGTGTAGCAGAAGATTCTTACTTGGTTTGCATACGTGTGCCTATCAGTGTGCAGATATTGAAGATTTTAGCCTTTGGTGGTTTATAGCAGAACTGAGGGAGAAGAGAAATGGAGAGACGATGCCGGTGTCTCTACGGAACCACCTGTGCCAAGGAACCAGCTGGCTGTGTTTTCCCATATCCTGTGCTGATTTTGCCCCCCTGAAACCTTGGCTTAGATTGTTCCCTGCAGTGAATGGGAAACCTTGCACGCACAGGCCAGGTGAGCTGCTGTCGACATGTTTTCAGAATGCAACAGTGCCTTGCCAGGAAATAATGACCACTTAGTAAAACAATGAAAACAAACGTTTATGGATTTGATTTTTTTTTTTTTTTTTTGTAGACTCTGTACCGCTTACCTGCAGTTTCTCAGTGCATGGGGTTGGGGTCTGAGTTGGTTGTGGTGTATTACAAAGTAATTGCTGCAGAAGCAAGTTTGGGGTCCTACTATAATTTAACAAACAGATAAAACCATCGAGACACATTATGGAAGTGGTGTTGTTTACTTGACTTCCGCTCATCCAAAGCATACCCCTTGTCTTGACATTTATGTGTTAAAAAGAAAAATACAACCCATGCTTGAGATATGAGCTGTTCATATAAGAAGTCAGAGCCCAGGGTCATGCTCTTATCTTACAGACTGTTTTTGCAGTGCCTGTTCCTGGCCTAATAACCACCGCTGGGGAAGAAATGGAAGAACTATTTTTCTTTTCTAAATTGCATGGCAAGCAAGCTTATGATGTCACTCTCCTTGAACAAATAACACTGAAGAAATGTTTTATTGGATTTTTTTTGAGATAAATACAAAGTGTTGTATAGGTTAAGAAATGTTGCGATGGGAAAGGAGACAAAAGAACGTAGAACGGTCCAAGTGTTTGCCTCTACGACAAATGCCACTGGGTTCTGCCCTGGGTGTGCTGCTTTGTTGATGCAGGCACAGGGCATATTCTCAGTGGGCAGCAGCCAAGGCAGAGACAGCCCAGACACAAGCTCATGAATGATTCAACACACCACCCTCGTGGCCACTGGAGCACATGCTCTTCTGGAGATTTGCGATGGATGTTTAGTTCATTTGCCTTGGCTGTTCTGGAAAGAGGAGCTCAACTGGGCTGCCTGGGAAATTCACTTGAGACCCTTGACCATTACCAGTGTCCTCCCACCGCTAACCCCAACCATTCCTAGACCTTCTCCTCCCTGCTTGCTTGCACCTCCTAGTCAGATGTAGGTCTTTTCAAGCTCCTTGTGTGTTCTGATACACAAGAGGGAGAGATTTTGCTCTGAAAGTTATACCTTTGAGAGGACTCTGGTGCCTGTTCAGTCCAAAATCTCAAAACATTGCCCTCTGTATTCAAGGTAAGGTGTTGTTTTACCTCTCAACTGAAGCAGAGAAGACTGCTGGAGACTGAAGCCAGGGATATAATGTTCTTCATCTGCAGCATATCTTTTTCTGTCTGTAAGATAAATACCACAGAAGTGCTGAAAAGTCTGACAAAAACCACTCATGTTGCTGGTTCACATCAGCGTTGGCTCTGCAGCCTGGACAGCCAGCCAGACTTAATGCTTTTGTTATGATTAGACCCTGTTTCTTCCCCCAGGAGAATAGGATGTCACATTTTTTGACCTCTGTGGGTTTGATATTAAATTAGTCCTCAGCCAGAAAGTTCAGAACTGGGTCTGAGGTTCCCAGACTTTTCTCCTGGGCAGCTGTGAAGAGCATCATGTCAGAACAGAAGCATTTCTCATATGGATTCTGATATTGAAAAGGAAAGGTTGTATTCAGTCCTGTCTGGAAGAGACAGAATGGAGTGCTGCTTACTGTGCCCTGGTAGGAGAGACAGTGAGTTGTACATCTTGCCAAAGTGGGACTCCCAGTAGATGAGAAGGGAGCAACTTTAACAGTGTTGAGGAAACATTTCATTCTAACCTGACTAAGATTTTAGTTTTTAAGAAAGGTATTATGGTTTATGGTTTGGCTGTCTTATTATCCTAAAGCCCATTAATATTCCAGGCATTATGTCAGGCTGGATGCAGGAAGAAAACTTATTTTAATGGTCTGCAGTGGACAGTGCAGAAAAGAGATGAGAAGCAAAATTTTACACAGGAGTTTCAAAAGGGATGTACCCAGATATGGGAGACTTTCTCATTGCATTGGTGTGTCCTTCCCATGTGGCATCTGAGTGTGCAGGGGGTCACTGAGGGCCCCGGTGCAGATGGTGAACCCGATATGGATGTTGGCAACTTCAGTAATAGAGAAGATAGAGTGTTTGTAGCTATTTCACAATATGGAACGTAGCACTTCCCATGTGGAGCTGTCATCGTTGGTAGACCAGATGCCTCCACTGATTCTTCTCTACAATTTTAACCAGTATGCCCTCTCTTATAGAGGAAGATCATAAGGTAAAAGAAGCAAAAGTTGCTTACACTATTCTGAACACTTCACTTCTGATGCCACGTGCCCATGGGTTTTTCCCATGTACAAACTATTCTCCAGGAGACATCCCAAGAGTGTCCGATAATTTGATAGTATCTATTTAAAAGTATCCATTCTGATGCTATGCTTCTGTTGTTGGAGTCAAATCTCACAGGTTTGGGATCAGTTCCACAATCTCCATTCCCCTATTTCAGAGGCCAATTGTGCATCTCCAATTGTGACTCTACCCGTTTCCCCCACCAGCGGTCAAGGTTCCCATGACTTCCTGTTCCTGGCTTGCTACAGTGATTTACAGAACTCAGGGAAGGATTTCGTTATTCTTTCCTACTTGTTACAAATGGTATTACAAATGATACAGACGCAGATACATCCAGTACATGATTGGATAAGATACATGGGGAGGGACACAGAGCTTCCATCTCCATTTCCCGCCCCCTCGACAAATTTCTTTTTTAATTTTTTTTTTTTAAAAAAAACGCATTTCTAATTTTTTTATGAGGATTTGTACTCCCAAGAGTGGTGTCTGGGTTGCTCTGTTTTGCCTCAGCTGCAGTCTTTACCTGCTTAACAAGCAATGGGAACTGAGAAGTAGTAATAGTTACTACCTCTAAGAGAAAGGAAAGGATCACCTACAGTCAATACAAGAATGGCTTACAGACAACATAGCGGAGCCCACAAGGACATCTGTTCCTTGCAGGGGTCTGTAAGGCTGCCCTAACTTAGCAAATATGGATATGTCCTGTTTGCCTGTATCCTTTAGACCCATCATTCACCACTAAGGAAAGAGAAACACACCTAGATGTTCCCTGTGGCCCTTCTCGTGTGGTGGTTCAGCCTAGCTAGAATACTACCATCAGCAGTCCGGCTTCCGATCTGCCCCTCAGCTTCTGTTACTCCCAAGTAGAAGGATGGACATATCTCTGTACCATGCCTCTTCATATTCCTCTGCCCTCTCACTGGGAGGGGGTGATAATGAGGCAGCAGGTAGCAAAACACCAGCATCAGAAAGAGAGGGGAGCACAGAGGGTGAAGATCACGGATACAGCCTCACCTGCCAAGCTTCAGATTCCTTGAGGCATGGTCTCTGCAAGAGAGATAATATGAAGCAAATTTGTAAGCTAAGAATGGTAGGTATCATACCCAGAATAAAGAGGTCACCTGTGGGTACTACATGGCTACAACAGTGAGCCAGGGTGCCACCGTTAAACCATAGGTCTGGGTCCTAGCTCTTTGTTCTTAGGTTGGCTGTCTGAACCTTTCTGGTTTATATTTCCTCACTTGTTGAGTAGATTAATTAGATCTTTTGATTTGTAGCAGATAAAAGGAAATTAGAACTCTGTCTTGAGCAAATGCAGTTACCCTTGAAATAAAAAATTTTCTCTTTATTTCTAAGTTAGAAATATTATGGCATGTTAGTTCCATGTAGCTCCTGACACACACCAGAGATAGATAAAAAAATAGATAGATAGATAGATAGATAGATAGATAGATAGATAGATAGGGACAGAGAGAGACAGAGACAGAGGGAGACAGAGAGAGTCAGAGAGAGAGGGACAGAAGGGAAGAAAGGAAGGAAAGAAGAATGAATGAATGATTTTACATACTACATAAAGTAAGGCTAGATTTTACCAGACTGAATTTTATAGGATGGATTTTTATAAAATTGACTCCTATTTGTTCATTCCTGCATTTAGTCAACAGAAATTTGATTTCTAGCTCTTTGGAACTTCAATGGAATTACTTTACTTGGATTTAAATGGAGCTGAAATGCTGATAAACATTATTCTTAGGACTGAAAGTCTTCTTTACACTGACTGCTGAGCGGTCTTGATCCCTCTATCTGAGCTGTCTTCTCTCCTGTAGTGTGTGAGCTCACCTTGCTGCCACAGGCAGAGGCACTGTCAAAAAGCACAGACCCTGGAGCCTTGCTGCTGATCACTGGTCTCACTGCTAGATGAGGACTGAATGCTCTCTGGGTCTCTACACCTCCCCCAGAGCATCAGTATTGCAATCCTGGGGCCAAATACAATTCTAAATGGCGGTGAGCAGCATTATAGAGCACACAGTCTAGGGGCTCAGGGTAGGAACATCTTCCAGGTTTGCTCTCCTGAAGCCTTCAATGCCATGTTGGCACAATGGTTCAGGCTGCTTCCCTATAGACCTCCAAGCCAGTGTGGGTATCACTTTAACTATGGGGCATCTGCTAACTGCTCCAGAATATTTAAAAAAAAAAAGATTTTAATGAAAGAAAAAGAAATAATTCATCAAACCTTGCTCAGTATTCTTGGATTACTTCAAGGGTTCAATGCCAAATTTTTCAGTAAAAAGCAGACCCCTGAACAGGTGGAGCATTCAGGCCATAGTACACAGGAGTCTCTTCCTATGGGGAGAGATGTGGTCCATCCCCAGATGGTAGTCTGGGCTCTGTGCATCCTCTTCACCCATTTCTTACAACTGAAGGGCAAGGTCTACATGGGAACCAATTTCTAGAACCACGCCGGTTTACAAGCAGACATCCTATGGTGGAACCATTATATAGAACAATAGCTTGTATATGGGGAGGAATCCTTCCTCTTCCTCCTTCTCCTCTTCTTGTTATCCAATAGCTTGATTTTTCTTTTCTCTCTATCAAAAGTCGCACTACCTCTTTCAGCACCTGTTATGTAACTCCTTGGGAAACTGGAGAGATAAGTTAAGTGGTACCTGATCTCTGAGGCCAGGATTTCACAGTTCATCTTTTTCCATACCTAAAAGGAAATGGAGTTAGAATCCAAATTGTGTTAAAAATCCAAAAGGACAAGCAAGGCTTCTTTCAGGTTAGGCTGAATAATCAAATTGATTCAAGTGTATCTGAATGACTCTTCCTAGGGAAATGTTACCAGTTGGAAGGCTACTGTATGTGCTTTTCCCTAGCCTACATTCTGAAAACTACACTCTCATTGTCTGGGTGTTACTGGTTTTGAGTTTCTCGGTCCTTTTGCTCAGTTCACTTTTATTGTCCTTATAAAAACAGAAGTTTGCAGTTTTAACTCCCAACTGTTATTCTGAGGGGGAGGCTGGATGGTTGCTGCCTGAATGTAGTAGCCTCCTAGCTACCAGGAAGCCATATTGCCTAGCCCGGTTCCAAGGTTCAATGTATTCCCACAAAATATGCTGCAGTCTTCAGGGATTTTTCTCATGACTGTGACAGCTACCTGACCAAAGCAACCTAAGGAAGAGGGGGGTTACTTTGGCTTTTGGTTTGAGGGCATGGTCCAGTCATGGCAGTGGGAGCTGTTCTGATTATAGCAGCAGGCACACTAAGCAACTGATGGTGATGAGTCTAGAGTCAGCAAGCAGAGAGCCATTATTTTTCCCCCTCATTTTATGCTTTTTGTTCAGTGCTGCCCTTAGCTCATGAGATGATGACACCACGTTCAGGGTGTGTCTTCCCTTCTCAGTCCATCCCTCCCCCAAACACCCAGGTATGTATCTCCCATGTGGTTCAAAGTCCAGTCCAGTTGACATTGAAGATTAGCCATCACACCTGCCTTATGAAAAGACAGGGGACAGCATGTGTCCTCCCAGATCAGTTTCCGCCCTGTATCATTTGACTGTGTGTAATTGTAGCTAGTGGTGGTGTTGATATCCATTGCTTAGTAATTAATGTGCTTTCTTCCACTCCCACTTGAGATGTGTTATTAACATCTCAGATCTGTCCTGCTGCTCCCGGTTTAGTCTGCACACAGTGGGAAGAAATCTTGTTTCTTACCAAAAATTGCAGAGCAATTTGATCCAGTCTCTTCTGTTGAAATGCTGAGTTAATTATATTTAACCACGGACGGTGGTGAAGTTGCAATAACAGCATTTTTTAATCAGTAGAAAATGTTTAGCTTCTGTAGGGTGGGGAAGGTGGGGATCCAGATTGGTTGGGGGGGTTGGACTGGGAGACCAAATACACACACACACACACACACACACACACACACACAATGTTAACTGTGTGATTGAGCATAAGCTTTCTAATAGAGTTATTATGGGATTCTAAAGAAGCCTTTATTGCATGAACTTGGAGCTAGAATATAAATGTGCATGCAGGCTTGTTAAAGAGGAGATAAAAGGTTCTCTCTCTGTCTCATCTTTTCTCCCTGTCTCTCTCCTTTGATTCATACATACATTTTTTTCAGAAATAATTGCAAGACTGGAAAGTCTGCAGTAAGAATAATCTAGTTGATATCAACGTTATATCCAAACCAAAACCTGGAGACAGTTGTCTTCATAGTTTAATGGACAACTACATAGACCTGTTTGCCCATGTTACAATGTTAACAGCTCATTTCAACTTGTCTTTATTGGTAGAACAATTAAGATTAATCTCTCCCTGGTGTAAAAATTAAAATGCAGATAGGCTCTACATTATTAATGCAGAGAGTAAAGGTTTTTGGTTTGGTTTGGTTTGGTTGTTTGGTTTGGGAAAAGCTGGAGTGTGCTCCCTAAACATCTTCCTATGTCCATGGCTGTACTACATCTTTCCCTCTGCCCATGCAGTGCCTCAGAATGTGTTAGAATGTTGATGTCCCCTCTGGGAACAGGTAATATATGTTCTCCTTTGTCATAACTTATCATAACTTCCTTGGTTTTCATGTGAGCTCGGGCCTGTGATAACAGAAATCCCATGAGGTTATGGATCCGATCAGATCAGTATACACTGTTTCTTCCGCAGGAGACAGTGATGGTTTTGTTGGTTTATAGTAACTGAGACTTTTTTGAGTTAGAGAGGTAGGGTGCTAGACATTTGACAGTTACCAAAGCCAGTGGCTTCTATGTTTGTTGTGTCATCCTCAAGAAGAATAAAGAAATATCAACAGAGAGTAAGCAGAACCCTCAAGGGTAGAAGAAGTTCTGTGTGTCCAAGCCTGGATCTTATGGCAGAAACTGAACGTATATGGAGCAGATCAATATTAGCGTTGCTCTTTTGTTGGTGGTGGTTTGGTTTTGTTATGTTTTCTTTGTGGTTTGTGTGTATGAGTGTGTTTGGGAGTATGAGTCTGTGTGAAAGTCTGTGTGTGTGAGGGAGTATCTCGGTGTGTAAGTATATGTGTGTGAATACGTGTGTGAATGTGTGTATGTGTGTTGCCAAGTAGTTTAGTTAGGAGTCCACATACTTTAGCCTTCTCCATGCTCCATCACCCCAACCACTGATGTGATTCTGTCAGGGTAAAGATCACCTATGACTAGCTATGGATGAACAAAATACCTGACCTTACTGCCTAAGGGAAGTTAGCTCTTGTTCTGGAGAAAGAGACTTTCCACCACCTTGCTTCGTGAGTTGGCTCATTTGTTTGAATGTTTCCCCCAAGAGGTGTAAAATAATATCTTCACATCCTTTCAGTTTCCACATGTCTTCACTTTGAGTACCTCAATCTCTTCACTTTTGTTGATCAAAAGCTATTTTTTCCTAGCAAATTTTGTTTCTATTTCCCTAGTGCTAGCTTATAGACAACTCATAATATCCTGAAGCTGCGGACAGGGGCAGATTTGAACAATTTGTGTTGTTGGAAAAGAAATCTAAGATCAAGAATTCTGCGCCGGGTTCTATGGCAGCTCATAAAGAGCCCACCAGATCCTATCCTAGATCCACAGGCCCCAAACCTCAACCTCATCCCAGTGAAGCCCATAGCAGGGCATTGTTTCTGTCCATCAGTTTCTCCCTAAAGTTCAGTTTCTTCTGATTCTGAAGTCATGATTGCTGTTTTATAGTTAAAGTATATAGTAGCTCCGTAAAAGGCTCTGATGTTCAAGGTTGGGTTCCCAGATGGTGGTATTATTGAGAGGTGACCAGATCATGACCTCATCAGTGATGAGGAAGGACCTAGGTAGAAGGTGTGCGTCATTGAGAACATGACTTTGAAGACTGTACCTTGTCCTCACATCCTCCCAGTTTCTTCCTTCCTTCCCGACTCTCTCCCTTCCACTACCCTATCCTGTCATGGCTCTACTCCGTAGTGCCCTTCCTACCATAATGCTGTAACACAACACAAAAACACAGGTGAGAGCCAAGCAGCCATGGATCTGAAACCAGGAGCCAAAACTGAGCTCTCTCCTTCCATTGTCTGTGGTAGATATGTTGTCACAGCAATGGAAAAATGGTTAACACTTGTCCTTTCTTCACACCCATCCTTCCTGGCTTCCTGTAAAAGAAATGTTAGCACAAGTTCCAAAACAAGGGAGCATGGGACACACTGGCCAGAGTTAAAATGATACAAAAATGTCATCCTATGCTCTATTTGAAAACATATCCATAGATCAAAATAAGATGAGGAGCATTTTGAGAAATTAGTCAAAGGAAGGGAAGGGAAAGGAAAGGAAGATGGTGATGGCAATAGGATGTGACTTTGTTGTTTGTGTCATGGTGTTCTATCTTTGGGCTGATTCTCCGGGTTTTCTTTTTATGCCTCCCCGGCCTTTGTTTAAAAAATAGAAAGACTAAGAAAATGAAGGCTGAAAAAGATGGCATTTTTCTTCCGTGCTACATGGAATAGACATAAGAAGTCATGAATCAGATCTCTCTTGTGTGGCAACAAAAGCGTCATTCAGCTTGCCTCCCAACCCTACCAGCTGCAGATTGCATGGTCAGAACCGTTAAGGCAGTAAAACAAGAAGTATGTCATCTAGGGTGATGCTGGTGTTGCAGTGTGTTTGTGTTTAGAAACCATGCAATTGTATAGTTAAAATACAAGAGATGTGATTCCAGATGCCATGCTTTCCCTAGAAAGTACAGAGTTCAGGAGAAAACAGAGTAGAGCCAAGGGAGGTGACATAATGAGATGTGCCATTCGCCTGCAGCATATGTTGTTTTTCCTGTTAAGTAATACTCACTGCAAACCTGTTGAGAAAGGTCGGTGACACTGTTGCATGGAGAAGAAAACATATTCAGGAAGTTAAATAGCTTTTCCCCCAGAGCACACAGCTGTTAAGTAGCAGAGCCTGAGTTTGAACTCGTGTATCCAATCCACCTCAACTTCCGTCATGTTACTTCCCAGATGGGAATTTATACAGGGACCTGGCCAAGAATCCATCTTGAAAAAAAATGACTGATTCTCCTGGATATTGCTCTCCTAGAGTTCGTAGTGAGCTGGATTTTTTGATCATATGTGATCCATCTAGCCTAAATCTTCCTTGTACCTGTGATGGGTTGAGTAGTCCCCTCCCAACACGCAAATGGTGAAACCCTACCCTCTTGCACTTCTAAATGTAACTTTATTTATTAATTACTCATTGTTAGTATAATTAGTTATGACGCACTCCTACTGGAGTAAGGTGGCCCATGATCCAACATGACCAGTGACCTTATATAAAAAGGGCATATGGAGACAAACAGACAAAACCACACACCTGAATGTGGGTGTGCGTATCACAATCCATCAAGACTGGGATCTACCAGAAATTACAAGAGACGCCTAGATCTGACCTCTCTCCTTGTGCCTTGGAAAAAAAAAACATAATGCTTCCTGCTGACAACTTGGCCTCTGACTTCTGAATTCCAAATCAGTGCAGGAAGAAAGCCACTCGGTTTATGATAGTGTGACTCCATAGTCCTAGCAAGCAGGCTGTGTAACACCACACACAGATATCATAGTTCTTGTTTTCTTTAAATGTCTACTTTAACTCTCTAGTTTGTCTCATCCTCTCCTGGCCAGGCTGGGAGGTTGGTACCAGATGTCTTCATGTAATCATGGTAGAGGCTAGGCACTGCCTCAGAGCCATCTTGCTTCATGTGATACATGAGCACCATCTCTCTGAATTCCAAGTATACATCCTCACCTGTCCTCCCAGTAAGCCCCTCTTCCAACAGCCTCATGCCTAGTGTGCTCCAGGTTTAGTGTCTCCCGTGCCACGAGAGGTTCTGTACATGTTCCCGGGCTGAATGTGAGGCTATTACAGCATGCGGATGGATCTCGGCGTATTCTTTTGTCTGGGTCTTTTATTTTGCCGTTCATTGTTTATTCACAGATTTTAGAAGATAGCACATTTTGTTTAATTATGTTGGAGACAGACTGGCATTCCAGCTCTTACAGTCTGTGGGAGAGGAGTTGATAGCAAAAATTATGTGGAGTCTAAATTGTGTTTGGTGAAGGAAGTGGAAATGAATAAAGCTGTTTTACCATGAAAAGTAGGTATTTTGTCTTGGATCTTAGATTTTTTTTTTCTCTTAGATGGAAATGCTCTAAGTGCTGCATTGTCTATTTCGTTTGCCTTTTTTCATTTGACGTTATAAAAAGGCAATTTGTATCTGTATTTGCAAATTTGAGTGTGGCAGCTGTGTTTTGAAGGTTTAATCTGGAACTAACTGAACTGCAGATGACGTGGAGTCGTTTTTCCCGTGATGTTGTCAGGTTCCACTTATCAAAAATTCTACATGTGGAAAAAAAGAATGGGGTAGAAGGAAGAGATGGCCCAGTGGTTAAGCACTTGCTGCATTAGGAGAGGGTTAGAGTTCAGTTCCCAATGCCCCCATCAGGGAGCCCTCAGCCACCTGTAACTCATGATCCAGAGGCTCAGACTCCCACTTCTCACCTCCATGGGTACTCACACTCGTGTGTGTAAATATGCATGCATGCACGCGCACGCGCACACACTCACACACAGAGAGAGAGAGACAGAGAGACAGAGAGACAAAGAGAAATAACACATAAAAATATATGACAAATGGCACCTTCCAGCCTCTATATCAGGAATTTTAGAATTTTAGGCAGTAGCGGCGCACTGTGATGTGAGCCGGGGAAACCTCCCTTCCTTGTTCACACATGACTGCTACAGAGGAACTGAGCCTTCTCTGCTCTTGGTGCATTAGCCATGTTTTTGATTAGTTGTTGGGGGTGGGCTCCTAAAACCAGAAAGCTTTTTGTCTCCCATGTCTGTCAAAATGTGGCTGATTTAATTTGAATGAAATTTTAATTAGAAAAATTCTGCCAAGATGCAGCCCTGATTTGAATATTTATAGATACGTTAAGGATCTCCACCTACCTGGGGTCTAATTTGAATTGCTTCACTGGACTTCAGCCTTAATAGCTCAGGAAGAAGGAGCCTGTGTGATAGGGCGGATTACCCATGCACAGTGGGGCTGGAATGGGAAGCCAGCCGGGGAAGTGGCTGCATGCTTGGCCTCCACTGTTTTAATAGCAGCCGTTTGTCCGGATACATTTTTCAAGCTTGTGAGCATTTAGCTATGGGGGTGGGAAAATATATGACCAACATTAGCATGGTACCTGGAACACACAGCTTATAGAAACAGCAGGGAATTTACAAAAGCTGTGGGAGTGAGGGAGGCCACCTCCGTCCAGGCTCATTCTCCTCTAGCTGCAGGCTTGTGTTCTGGATTTAATCTTCAGTGCCTTGTCTCAGACTAGGGAGATGCAGACTTCACCGGCCCTGGTTGGACATCATTGTACCTTCTGCCCTGGGAGTGAGCGGTTACCGGCCATGGTAGAATTGCTCAGTGAGAAGAGAGAGATCTTTCTCTGCCCTTTTGTTGTTTCTGAGTAATTACATGCTCATTCCACTCTCCCAAATTATTCTTTTGTGTTTGACGTTTACAAACAAAATGTCTGCAGCCTTCACCTTTGTCATGATGGATTTAGTGTGACTGTGTGCACCCTGTGAACAAATAATGTCTTTAATTAGACAATGCACTGTTATTAAGGTCAGCTCTTATCTGGGAGATTCAAAAGGGGAAGCCATATATGTATATAAATGTAAATGCATCTTTCCCTTTGAAGATGTGCTGCCAATCTGGACGCAGTAAGGAGACCCTGGCTGGGATTCGGCTTCCCTGCAGAGACCCTGTTAGACACACAGCCCCTTGGCACCTCCTATCCAAGGGCTGATCCTTAGCACATGCTGACAGTTCTCTCAGAGATAAGACTCTTCTTCCCCCATCAAACATCAGGAATTTCTAAGCAATCACAGTTTTCCTCCGTTCTGAGTGCAAGGAAGTTGAGCAGAAAGGTTTTGCATGTTACAAAAGAAATTGGGGAGGCTTTGGTGAAAAAATATTTTTGACTCTGCAGTAGTGACTTGTTTAATTTATGATGTCAACGGATGCAGCCATGGCTGTTGGAATGGGGGTTTCGTGTGCAGCCATGTCGTGACCTGTCTTCTAGCTTCTCCTGTAGTGGGGACACAGGGTGTTCTCTATCTGCCTCCTTCAACCTCTCACTGCTAGCATCGAGCATCTGAAATATGAACATTTTTACATGGAATGTGATATATATATATATATATATATATATATATATATATATATATATATAATGATTTGCGTGCAGCTTAGAAAAGCCAGCCACTTTTAAATTTTTCTCGAAGACAAAGAAATAGAGAGGGATCTTGAAGAGAAAAGATACAGTATGGAAAGGACGTGAAGGTGGGGCAATCCCAGCCAGAAGCTGCTTCTGAGTGAGCTACACCCACGCTGGGAGAACATCAAGTACAATGCTTATATTTTCCTCGTACTCCAAGCCTGCCAACAACTCCATCACCACCCTCAGGGAATCCAGGAGGTTATGTATGTGTGAAGTTTACACATTTGAGGGCCAAGAGGCTTCCTTTTTGCAATCCCTACAAAATAAAAGTCTCCCAAAGTACTTTGGCAATGAAACTGCTGGGTGATGTCATGCTTGGGTGGGAGACTGGCATTTCTTCCACTGACTGAGCCTTTGAATACTAACTTTGATGTGCTGTATTAACCATCTGGAGACATTTTACAGTTGTTGTCAAAAGGTTGACTCGGGTCTCTAATGCAACACGAGGAGTTGATGGAACCTTAATAGAGTTTACCAGCTGCGCTGATTTGTGAATGACAACCTCGCTGTAACCTTTGGCCCAAAGAGATGGCTGCTGTGTATACTGCTTGAATTGAGGCTTCAGGGAGCAGAATGGGAGCCAGGCATTGTGTAACAATTTGGAAAGTGCTTAAATCATGTACCTCAACCCCAGCTTTTGCCCTACTGATCACATGTATGTTACTGATTTATGCACCGTTTATTTACCATGTAGAAAGCTATTAGACTTAGGAATTTGGCACATCAGCCTCCATTTCTCAGCTAGGTGTGCTGGCTGGTTTTATGTCAACTTGACACAAGCCAGAGTTATCTGGAAGGAGTGAACCTCAATTGAGATAATGCCTCCATAAAGTCCAACTGTGTGACATTCTCTTAATTAGTGATTTATGGGGCCCAGCCCATTGTGGATGATGTGACCCTGGGCTAGTATAGTTCTATAGAAATCAGGCTGAGCAACCCAGTAAGCAGCACACCTCCACAGCCTCTGTATCAACTCCTGCCTCCAGGTTTCTGCTTTGTTTGGGTTCCTGTCCTGACTTCCTTCAAGGATGAACAATGCTGTGAACGTGTGAGCCAAATAAACCCTTTCCTCCCTTGCTTTGATCGTCGTGTTTCATCACAGCAATGATAACCTTAGTTAGGACAAGAAGTGAGATGCATTTCAGTATAGCACATGAATATATTTGCTTTGACATAGCCTAGGCTTTACCTTCAAGACATGTGCCCATGGGCACACTATTTCTACTGAGGTTATAATAATGCCAAAAAAATAAGTCTTAAGCTTTACCTCACCTTTATATAAAACAAATGAGACATCATCTTTGTTTGCTTATTTTTATATCAATTGACACTGTGTAAAAACATCAGCCACGGCACTCTACATGTATCTGCACACATGCTCATGTTCCTAGGTCTATAAACTCAGCATGTTAATGTCTGCATTTAAAAATGCACATATAAGGGCTGGAGAGATGGCTCAGTGGTTAAGAACACTGACTGCTCTGCCAGAGGTTCTGAGTTCAATTCCCAGCAACCACATGGTGGATGAAAACCATCTGTAATGGGATGGGATCCAATGCACTCTTCTAGTATGTGTCTGAAGACAGCTGCAGTGTACTCATATAAATAAAAAATAAATAAATCTTTTTTTTAAAAAAATGCACATATGAAAATGGAGAAGGAAATGAGGAAGAAGCAGGAATAATGACCATGGGAATGCTGTTTAGGACCACAGAAGGCAGTAAAGGAGTTGATGAGTGGGTAGAAGAGGAAATAAGGAGTAGAGAGGATGACACAGGCATGGGTGTTTGGTCAAACAGTCATCAGATGCTGGTGTTTTTGATAAAATGCAATATGCCTTAGGGGAATGGCTCTAATCAACAGCAGCTCTAACAGCAAAAACACAGAATTGAGAATTTGAAGATTAAAGTAGCTTTCTTTGGGTGCCTCTATCCATATGTAATGTCACAGATAGAACCTAAAAATGGGTGGAGTTGGCCTGAGCATGCACAGCTCAAAAGCAAATATGGCCCCTTGAAAGTCAATAGCATTAGCAAGAATACTCATCAAAAGGAAAGCTGGATGGTGAGGTTGCTCCTGTCATTCTAAATTAAATTTGGCTTGGATTGTGATGAAGATGTAGGAAAGAAAGTAGAAGTGGTTGGAAAACATGTTCCAGAACCCATCAAAGTTTTTTCACCCACAGTTTACTGAGACTGGATGTGGATGTCCTATTTGACCACTGTCTGATGCTTGGACATCTGGTCTACCCACAGGTCACTTCCCCGTGCCACTTCTGATAACACTCAATAGTCTGAGAAGGATAAACACAAAGCACTACATGGTTTTCAAGGAAAATGTTATGGAAGTTTTCAAAGATTAATAATCTCCCTTTATTATATTTCAAGATAGGTGATACCTGCATACCTCCCCTATTTTTTATTTTGGTTTGGTTTTTTAGTGAGGTTTTTTTAATGTTTATTTTATATGTCCTCTCCCTTCAGGGGCTATTGAGATGAGACTGAACTTAGTTTAACAAATTCTTAAAAGCAGCTACTACAAATTCTTTCTGAATGTTTTCATGGTACTGTAGGAAAATATATTATTTGCCTCCCAGCCTATTGAGAAAAGCTAGTGTGTCAAGCTCTTATAAAGACTGAGTCCTTGATGAAAATTAAGATACAGAAGGTCACAAATGCAACACGCTGTATTGGGTTTACCCAAAAGGGTAACTTGGCTTTGAAAGGTTGGCATTTGTAGTACTTCCTCATGTTCTCCAAACTTTGCCATAGACTTCATTATCTACCAATATACTGGAATGTCTTTGTTGAAATCACAGTGTTATCTCATGTACATCCTGGGATGCTTTTCGGGCTATCAGCAGACACTACTGTGGTCAAAAGAGAGGGCCCAGTTCACAGGCTACACATTTACACCTATCTCTGACTCTGATGCAGGCAGTGCTGATGCTGGTCACACAGGGGCTCTGACTTGAGTTGTTGCTCACATGGGTGACTTAAGGAGCACCCATCCTTCCATTCTCCATCTTCACATGACATGCTAAGCCACAACGGTCCTTCTTCCTTTTGTGCTATAGTGTTCTACCAGGAAATGCATTTTTTCCGAGACCCATTGTTTCAAGCCTTTTGGGGAAAGCATCAGGTTTTTCTCAGAGTTTGTAGCTGAGCACTCCAGAGGAAAGCCTGTGGTATCTGTAAGTGGATGATACAGATCTGGGAAATGTAGATCCGAGCCAGGCAGACCCCTATTTGAAAGGAGCCCTGGCCTCTGCTTCTGCCTTTTCTCTTTTATCTCTATCTCTCTTGCTTGATACCTTCATATTCTCCATAGACTCTCCCCTCACTCCCTTCAAAAACATGCCTCCAGCAGTAATGAAAGAGGAATTCACCAGAGGGAAGTGGGTGGGAAGAGTGCTATTTTAGAACAGTAGCTTTATAAATGGGCAGTTGAGCTCTCAAAAAAAAAAAAAAAGAAAAGAAAAGAAAGAAAGAAAGCCCACGTTCCTTAGAGACTGTGTGGGATTTAAAATCCAAGAAATGAACAGGAGACAGACCATACAGATGAAACAAATGCAAATAAGGTCTTGCTTTACACATTTCCTTCTTATTCCTTACCCCATTCTCAGTGTGCCTTCATCTTAGAGGAGAAAAGTCATTGTAGGAGAGGCAATGAGTTGACGTGAGAGCAAGCAACAGTCAGGAATAAAACAGAGAAAGAGACCAATGCAGGAGAAAGATATAATCAAGGGTGTAATAGCTTAGGACAGGGACACCTGCACATGGTGCCACATGGCTAGTGAGTCAGTATGTCAAATAGGATGTCAGAGTTCATCTTCAGTAAAAGGCCACATGTGTGGGACTCTGAATGATTTGATGTCTCAATGTATATTTTACTAGCAAGGTAGGGCAGCTGGGAGGAACATGGCAACTTCCACATCTGGCTGCCTCTGCCTCACGATCATGTGACAGTGATAACACAGGAACATGAAGTTGGTTAGCACTCTGATTAACACTCAGCTAATTTGCAAGTTTCAGACAGGCAACCTGGCTTCTGGAAGATGCAGGATCCCTAAAGTGAGCCTGCCTTCCTGGGGTCAGAAGAAAGAACTCGATGAAAATTTTAAGAAGACCCATTTCTGCCTGGGTAAAGGCATGTTACTCCTCAACTGGCCTTAACACAGATGTCTGGTTGGTTTCTGCAAAGTGAAGAAGCTGAAGATAAAGTTTGAGAAGTCAAAGCTGCATGGAGGACATCAGGGAGATCGCCCTCTGTCGATCTTAACATGCTAGGATTTTCTTTGCATTTACACCAGCTCCGCAACCTGCTACAAATTACACTGGAAGACACAGGTTTCTCAATTCTTTCATGTTTCTGAAACTCAAGACTCATGTTTGAATGTCCATCAGGACAATCAATGGTAGGCTGTGGATGCTTGGTTGGCTTCCCAGTTCTGCATTTTATGTTAGGTTGGTAGGATGAAATTTCATGACCAGAATATTTACACCATAAAAAACTGCAAAGTCTACACACTATGGCATCTCTTCCACTATACACTCTTTGATAAATATTTACCAGAATGTCAACTGGGAAGAAAAGCATGAATAAATTATATCTTGTATTTCAAATGATAGTAAACCTCCCAGCCACAATACATTGAGGCTATTACTTTCTACACAAAACAGTATTCCAGGATGCTAGGGTCACTTCTGAGAAGTAGTATGCTATCTGCTTATAACTAACATACATCCTCCCATCTTCTTTGGCATCTCTTGATCACTGTTGCTACCTAATCCAATGCAAAAGTTATAAGATTCTGTGTTGTTCAGAGAATGGAAACAAGACAAGTGGTCTTCACATCCAGTACAATGCAGAATTTCCTCCCCTGAATATTTTTGATGTACATTCAGTTGAATCTTGGCTTTTGAACACGTAGCTAGGGAGGAATGATTGCATAGACCTGAATGTATATTGGTTTAGCTTGTTTTCTATGAGAGTAGATGTCTATGTTCATATTCCCCTTCCTAACTTGTTGATTCCTAAGTAAGGAATCCATTGTTTCTTAGCTAGGAAGTAAAATGAGCACACATTTACATTTTCAGGGTTTGTTTAAGAATTTTGCCACAAGTTGGAGGAAATCACATCTGCTAAGCCAAGCAATTTGGTGTCTGTTGATAGCCAAACATCCTGGAAAATTCTTTGCCTCAGCTCACCCACTGTGCAAGGCATTGCTGATATGGAGTCGGCGGCTTCCAGGGGCCTATTGTATGGGATGCCACAGAAGACTGGTGAGGGAGAGGCGGGTATATGATTTAGCCATCTCTTACTCTGCCTGCTTTGCTTAATAAGTGAGCACTGCCAGACAGTGTGGCTATTCTGTCAACGCTTGGGTAATTTCTTCTCTCCCATCCCACAGGGAGCTGTGATAAAGCATAGACAATCACCAGAAGATTTTAGAAAGAGCTTCCAACAAACCACATAGAAATCACCGGAGACATGATGATGTCTGAGTCTCTTTAGCATAAAATGCTGAGATTTCTTTTGCTTTCAGACTTTGTCTCTTAAAGTATGACGACATGTGGCTTTTGTGACAACGTCTCCATGGGAGGCCTCTTGGTTAATAGAAGAAATGGGGTAGGAAAACTCAGCTAATTAGAGTTCTAGAGTCTTTATGGCCAGTCTTGATGATCATTTGCGGAAGATATCAGAGGGCTGGAGATTTTGTCTTTCCCAGGGGTCATCGTGTCAGAACAAGACCTCAGGTTTCTAGGCAACATAAATGCAGCAGTCACATCTACAGCTACCTCTGCTGTTCCTTCCCCTCTCTGTCACTGTGGACCACTGATGATGGCAGATGCTATACTAAACATTGTGTGTTCAGCTTGCTTCTTCTGATGGGCATTGGGCAGCTGCTGGGAGTGGGTACAGATGGATATTTGCAAGAGGGAACAGTAGGACATAGTCCTCATTTCAAGGGGCATGCAGTCTCATCCTGCTTACTGCCTACAAGAGAAGGAAAAGCACACAGGTTTCCAACTGTCCCCAAACTCATCCTTTCTCTGTCTAAAGGATGAAAACACGCTTCTAGAGATGATTATAACATGGTCCTTTCCTTAGCATAAGAATTTATATTTAAAAATTACATGGAGTTTTCTGGAATGATCCTTCCTAAAGCCTGGTATTAGACTCCTAGCCCTAAGCAGAGGGCACACCAGGCTTACTTTCTGAGAAGCGTGGGTATAACCTGGGAATGGCTGGTTCAGAGGTGGCCTCCTCCAGCATGAAGCATTTGTTTTCTTCCATTTTTTTTCACTAAGCAGAAGCAGGAACTTGTGCTCAAAGTTAAATTGGTAGAAGATATCCATTGCCCTCTGAGACATCAGTAAGTAGAGGCTGCACAGAAACAGAAGAGAAATGGACTTTGGAAAAGAGCAAATGTGTAACTTAAATTTAGCTTCTCAATAGCTGTGTAGTACTGAATAATCCATTTAAACTGCTAAGCCTCTGTTTCCCCATCTATAAAGTACATTGATGAGTCCAGGGGCTATATTGGGCCCCAGGGCTGAGGTCTGTAAAGAATCCAGCCTGGAGCTTGTGATGCAGAGTATCTTACAGATTCTCTTTACTTCTTGATGTCAACATAAGAATAAAAATATCCCTGATCAGTAGTAGCAATGCTGATTCCCCTGCACAGATGCCCTTGTTGGTTTCTTATTTCATTAATAAGATTCATAGAGATCAATTTCTATAGCCAAGATCTGGAAAATCCACATGGAAGAAGCTCCTACTGCTGAGTAGGGAAAATGGGAAGGTTTGGAGATCCGTCTGAGAATGTTTGGTGTGGGAGAGTCCTGAGGGGTTCATGAACACAGTCAGTCCTGGTTCCAAATTACTGCTGCTCAAGCCAAGTTGGCTTAACTCTTAAGGTTTATTTAGAGGGGTTGAGGGCTGCCTGGCATGGCAGCTACAAACACTAAGACCTGCGTTTCTGCTTTAAGTGTGAGTAGCAAGGCAGAGGTCTGGCCCTGTTTTCCTTAGGCAGAGTTTACAGTGAAGTTTTAACCCAGATGATCTTGACTGCTCTTGTCAGAAATAGGAAGTGTTATATAAGATGGCTTGTTCATATCTGGACCTGAGAAGCACTGAGGGATCCTGATGCTGCTTGGTTGGCTCAACATCTTTGATTCTACATGTGTGATTTAATCACATCGACAGATAACCACCCAGAATTAGAGTGAGGGACTGCCTTTTTTTTTTTTTTTTAACAAACCAGCCTCCAGAATTGAAACATTCTTTAGATGGCCACATAGCCATTTTGACTTCAAAATGTATTCTTGAAATAGGCCCTAGGGATGCATCCAAAATATATACTTTGGAGCCACTTACTAAGGCTGAAACCCAGTGAGGGGAGAGATTCAAGGAAGCAACAATTTCTTTCTAGTTCCTTCTTTCTCCTATAGTCCTGGTCGTAATTGTGTTCCTTGATAAAACACAGTTTACTGCCATGGGAGCTATTGCTAGATTGACCTTAAGTCCATTAGGACTGCTTACTACTTGAAGAAGCATCCCACTTTGGGACCATTCCCTGAAGGGAGGAAGAAGAGCTCTAGGAGAAGAACAGTCTGTCTTGTTCTGTTTCTCCAAACTCACTCTTCTTCCAGATAATGATGTGTCAAGGGATGACAACCCAACTTGTGGAATTGTAGCGTTGGTCAAGCTGGGGGTATGGAAAATAGCTGTACTAATTGGCTTCATTTGCCTTCTAGCCACATGGTCCTAAGGCTGCTTCTCTTGGCCCTCTCAATATTGTTAGCAGCTGCCTGGGGATGCTAACTTGCTTTCCTTTGCCTTATTTTAAGGTGATAATAAGTACTATTTAGAGAACACTCTTTGTTCTGTAACAGGAAAGCCTTTGTTTACTGTTTGGGTCACCACTTAACACACAGCAGGATCAAATGATGTTGCCATGAAGTTTCTCCCAAAATGGGATTTCCACTACAGAAGGGGGTTGCACCTGCTGGGTGCCCTCAGATGCCTGGATGGAGAGGTAACCCTGGCTTTGCCCAAGTTAGGTGGGGCGTGTTCTATACCTCCAGAATCATCATAGATTAACACTAACTATATGAACCTTGAACTGTATAGAACCTTTACCTACAGGGTTTGGACAAGCCAGTGCCAAGAGTGAATGCTTACTTTAACATCAGTCTCCTTACCTCAGTCATGTAACTACTGGGGTACAGTAAATTTCCACAATCAGTTAAGTCAACTGCTGCCTTTCCCGATGGGTTCACAGGGAACTGGAGAGATACAAGAACTTGCCTAAAGCTGTATGATGGCTTTAGAGATAAGACTAGAAAACCTTAACTTCCTTTTCAACTGATTTTCCCCTACCTTGCTACCCTGTGCCTTTGCTTTCATACTGATTTTACAGAAGACACTAAGCATAAGGCTCCAGACCTCAAGCTGTACGCGACCACCCTGTCTGTCTAACTGTTCAGATCTGGCCCAAGTACTTCAACTTTTTTCTTTTTGTTAAGTAATTTAAGAAACAATACTCACCTCTGGAGGTGCCATGTGAGTGAAAGAGGGCCAGCCATCAGGCAGGCCGCCTTTGTCTGAACCTGCTGGCCACAGAACCAAGTCTGAGACACTTGGAAATTGCAAAGCCACCTCACCTCACTGGGGAGCTTATTGGTGTGATGCTTTGACTCTGTCTTTTCTGCCGGGTTATCATTTTGAATTGTCCCAAGTATTGTTGTCCATATCTCATTTTATGATGAAGAAATTTCAGCTTCTAATGATCTGCCCAGCCAGAACTTTCATGTGTTGGGAAGCTATATATGTGAGCCCACCATGTATGGGGAGCTATTCCAGTGAAGTCATGTGTGCTGGGGGCTATAATAGTAAACTTTCCATAGTAGTAATGAAATACCAACCCAAGGTGCTTATAAACAAAAAGAGATTGGTTTGTCTTATGATTTTTGAGGCTCAAGTCAAGACTGAGTGGGCCCAATGGATTTGGATTTCTGCTGAGGGTAGCACATAAGAGGAGTGCCAATCAAAACAAGCATGCACATAATAACCAGGAAACAGAGAAAGAGAGAAGACTGGCATCTTACAGTCCCCATTGGAGAGACACTCTCAGTGTTCTAAATGCCCCCACTGGACCCCACTTTCCAAAGGTCCTTAGTGCCTCCTGATGAAGCCCCCTGATGACTGAGGCTTTAACACATGGACACATCTGGAGTGGTAACTCATCAAACCATAGCAGACTCTTCCCGTGCTTGTATAGATGGGCCTCCTGGAAAACAAATGACGTGCCCGTGTGTTGTTCTTTGCATCCTTGTATCAATGTTCTTGGTAGAGTAAGCTACAGGGATAGACACTTATATGGCATATGAATTTCCCTCTAGTCTGAAATACAGAAGACAGGAAGAAGTTGCAGGAAAGATTGTTTATACATGGTCACAGTCACCTGTCTTTCTCCATGGAGGTTATGTATCCAGCCACAGTCCACATCGAGTATCAGAAAGATCTGTAGCTCCAATGTAATAAACACTTGGGCAGTCGTTTCGAATTCTCACATTTGAAGAAGAGCTAATGAATCGCCAAATGACCTTTTCTTTAAAGTGAGGCAGGCATGGCAGGGAGGCAGCTAAAGAAAGCAAGGAACAACACAGAGCTATTAAGAAGAAGAAATACTAATCTTTTACATACAAGGGGAGCATTTGTCCTTGGGACACTCCATCTCTGAAAGCAAGATGAATTCAGCTAGGAATTGTTAGAAACAATTCAGAGTTTTCTTTCATTGGGTTCAGCAGGGGATTGAGAATCCTATTAATGCACCTGTCGAGCTTGGAAATTCGTCAGTAGAATAGAATAAAGGTAAGAGGCAGGTAGTTCCTTATTCCACAGAACAGAAAGCTTTCTTCACTAAAACGACTACCACTTAGTGCCGGGTGTCTTTTTAAATTGCCATTTTGAAGATTCTATAGCTGTAATTTGTATTGCTTTATGACTTATAGCTAATTCGTAACGCTAAAGACTTTATTTGAGAGCCCCGAGGTCTCATTTTTGGAAGAGTGTCTGATGCTTCCTTCACACAGTCTCTCACCTTTCTTTCCTTTTCTTCCTTACAATTTGCAAGGAGGCGCACAGCGCATACAGATTGTGTTTTGATTACCACTTGGTGATCAGCAGACTCATCTCTGGGAGTTTTGTATGCAGCTCACAAAGGAGGCTTCTCAGTCTCACCTGATGAGAAAAGCAGTCTCCTCAGTGACAGAGACCTGCCATTTGTAGACTATATGTGGTCATCCTGAACTAGGTGAAGATGTCAAACTCAAATGATAGACATTGTTCGTTATCTTTTCTTTATTATATCTAGCTTATTGCAACATGTATCTACTTTTAGAAAAGATAATGGACTCGTGTATTTTGGTATGCTGATTATGTTGATCCTGCAAAGATACAGAACTTCCTATTAGTTCTGTTCTTCACAAAACATAGGCATACACTTTCTCATATATGTGGACATGTATGCAATTATAGTATGTGCATATATATTATATAAGTATACAGATTTATAAATAAATCTATGATGCTATGGTGAATGGGCTCACATAGCTATGGAAGCTAGAAAGTCTAAAACTGCCATCAACAAGCTAAACAGCCAGGAGAAATAATAATGTTCTCATTCCAGTCTGAGTCAGAGTCCAAGAACCAGCAGAGGCTATAGCATAAGCTCCATTCCAAGTCCAAGTATAGACAGGACATGTCCTGAAGTTCTGTTTTTTTGTTGTGTTTGTTTGTTTGTTTGTTTGTTTGTTTGTTTTTTAAAAAACAGGGTGGGAGGAGAGAGATTGAAATTCTGTCTTACTCAACTTTCTACCCACATCTTAACCAATTAGGTGAGGACCACCACACTATTAGGAAAGCAGTCTGATGACTCCACCTAATCAGCATGTTAACCTCTCCCAGAAACACCCTCAGAGACCCACTCAGAATGCTGTTTAACCAAATACCCGGGTATTTTGTGGCCCAGGCAATTCTATGCGCGCAGCTATCCCTCAGAGCAGCTATGGCTGTATTTTCTAAAGTGCCACTGTGACTCACATGCAATCAGAATTTGTGGAGAACTACATCCCACTGCTTCAAGTGACAAATGGCAAAGTAAGATTGATTACAAAACTAACTACTCTTAGTCAGGGGCTTGAAGACTTTAACTGGGCCTGCTTGTTTGCAGTTCTTTAGTTATCCCAGGCAAGGTATCGACTGAGCCAGTGGTCCCTGACCTGGTTACCAATGGTCCCTGACCTGGTTACCAATGGTCCCTGACCTGGTTACCAGTGGTCCCTGACCTGGTTACCAGTGGTCCCTGACCTGGTTACCAATGGTCCCTGACCTGGTTACATAGCAAAATCTTGAGCATCCTTAGGCCAGAAACATGGGGACCTCAAGACAGAGGTACAAAATTGGAATTTTCAGGGGGATAGAAAGGAGTTCATTGAAGACAAATCCAGGAACATCACCTCTCAGATTCCAGGAGGGGAAATCTTGCATCCTGATCAGTCTTGTCTGTGCCAATAGCTGAGGCCTCATTGAATGATTAACACTGGCCCCTAAGTCCAGGGTATACTATTGTATGGAGGAGGCTATGCACAGGTTGAGTGATGATAGTTTCTAGAAGGCTTTGAGACATGGTGGGGTTAGCATAGGGAATCTTCTTACTAAGGCTCCTTAGAGATTACCAGTCCTATTGCATCCAAATGCCATATCTACCTTTTATTCTAATGTCACTTTTCTTTTAGACTATTCCCTCCCTCCCTTCTTCCTTCCTTTAACCCCCTCCTCCTGTCTCTCCTTTCCTGGCTTTGCAGGTTTGTCCGTCTCCTACAACTGGTATCTAATGGAGATCCTTAACATGGGGGAAAGCTTTACTCTGAACTTGTGAATACAGGCCAAATCCAAGTCTCCAACAGACCTTGCTCTAGACCCTGGCTTCTCACCCAAAGCTCTGATCTCTGATCACTATACCTGTGACTCTATAAAAGTCACAAAGTCTTGGATCCCAAAGGAGGGCCAGCTGTAAACTTGAATCCACTTTAGTTGATAGCCCTGCCCTAAGTACAGGACAGACAGACGGTGAGAAACCACGGCATGGTAGTTGTGTTGTTTAGGAATGTTGTTGTTATTTAGGTGACTGATTTTTCAACTGTGTAACTTACCTGAGAGTGGTTTTGAGAAAACGGATTTTTCATCCTCTCTTTCCACCTAGGAAGCAAGCGTGTAACTCACAGTCCAGTGACTTTGGAAACGGCTATGGTACAAAGTGTAGGATCTTAGTGTGTATTGGAGGTATTTATGTAGAACATTCAGAATCCTCCAGCCCTCCTAAATGGACTCAGTGAGAAATGTTTCATGAAATACAAAACTAGGTATAAAGATAACAAGTAAGAAGTCCGTGTTGTATCGCCAGAGAGTGGGGTGATATCCAGAGACTGGTATGACATACAGTGGCAGATTCATGGTCTCAAAGGGAGTTTAAGGGCTGCTACTGGTGTTGTCTGCTCTCATTCTCTCTAGCCATTTATTCTGGAAACCCTGATCCTTGGGAGACTTGCTTGTCAGGTTGTTACTATTTAATAGCTTTCAATAAGATACTGGCATCATTAAAAGCCAAATAGTGGTGCTGGCAGCTACAGCTTGTTTATAGACATGAAAGCAACTTGCCCTGTTATAAAAATAAGGTATACTGCATGAACATGGGTTCACATTCATATATGTTATTGCTTTTTCTTTCTTAATAATGTTGTTCCTGCTTCTGTTGCTTTTAAGTGTAGAGGACTTCTGCCAGTCTTATAGAAGTACAGTTTTGAGCCTCGCTGTAGTAGGGACCTATTCTGATAACTGTTTCATGGACAGATATTTTAGTACAAGCATCTCACAGAATAAGAGTGTCTTTACGTAAACTTGGCACAAATCAGACACATGACAAGGTCCTCTCTTCTCTCCTTCCATAGTCCCCTGTCTAGTTTTGTGGAATATACCCACTCTCACAACTCCTGGTTTATGTGCATAGAAACATAAAGATTATATGTGAGAGAGAGCAGACAACGTTCTCTTTCTGGGATTGAGTCACTTCTCTTGATAGAATACTTTCCAGTTCCACCTATTTTCCTGAAAATTTCACGACTTCATTTTTCTTAGTAGCTCAGTAAAAGTGTGTTCTAATTTTCGAAATGAGGCCTCTTTTAGGCCATGTGTTTGAAAGTTCTCTGATGGAAGGCTCAAGGCAGGGAGACACTGAGATGAATTTCTGGGCTCAGAAGTTTATTAGAAGGTATCCACACCTTGCAAAGACAGTTAGTGATGTGATTCTGAGAGCTCATCCAGCACCAGGGACAGACAGCATGGCGGGGGTGTGGTGTGTGGGGGGGTCTGCAATAGAGACTGACCCAGGTGGCAGAGTTGGGTCTTTGAGATTCACAAGATTAGGGAGCTCACAGAACAAGCCTGCCATGGGGACACTCTGATTCCCCAGAAGACAGCAGAGATGGAAATGGGGGTAGAATGCGTGGCCCCCACGACCCCTTTATTGTGCCTCCATGTGTCCCTTGATTAGGTGCTAAAAAAAAATATAAGCTGCATGGGGCTACTGCTGGGTAATGTGCCACACTGCTTTACAGACCTTTTCATTTTTTATAGGTGTGAAGAGTACATAGTAAAATAACACAAGCCATAGAATACTTAATGCACAAACCAGAAACATAGTCATTCATGGGCTATCGTAATTGAATGTGTACATCTTATCCAGCTGGTGACACAGTATGCGTGTTTGCACAAGCAGTGTGCTCTCGTGGTAGGAATTTCTAAGCTCTGCTTTTCCAAACAAGGTCCCATTCTTCCACCCAAGTTCACCTGGAGCTCATTATGTAGCCCAGCCTGTGTGCGTCTGTGTGTGAATCTTTGTGCACTTATGCTCATGACTGTGTATTTATATTCATGTATGTGTGCCTGTATATGGATCTATATATGGCTATGTTCATATCCATTTTTCTGTGTGGTTCTTTTTTGCATCCCATTCCATGTCCCTTATTTAAACATGACATAGGGACCATCAGACCAGGTTCATGGTGGTCACTGTAGACTCCCGATGCAGAAAGAATAGTTTGTTCTCCTGAAGATGATGGGAAGAAGTTTCCCAGACCTCCACCTGTAGACTTTCCCACTGGGAAAGATTTTTCCTTTCTTGTGAATCTCAACATGAAAGACCCACCAAAAAGTAGTTCAGATTCTTGATCTAAGTTTCTTATACAGACTCTGTCACCTTGAGGAGTGAAAGAAGAAAGATTGCCCAGGTGGGAGTCTTCTTAAAACAAGACTCACTACCTTGGCATGAGATTGTTGGATGTCTGGCCCTCAAGGGTGAGGCTCGTTATTTGTCCCTGACCTTTGAATTGGTTCTTTGGAATCCAGTCAGACTACAGTCCTTGAACATCAAAAATGCATGACAACATCGTACCATGGGGACTTTCATGTGTCTGTCTTTGATTCCACAGGCTGGGATCCAAAGGCACTTCTGCTTGTACAACCACAGTGAGTGTGTCAATGACAGTATGAGTGGTGTGTAAGGGGTCGAGTGTAAGTGAACGATAGAGGACTTGGTAATGTCGGCTTTGGTAAAATCTTACTGAGAACACATTCCAGAATCTCTGAGGGATGTGAGGATATCGTGGTCCAGGCTCAGTTTGTATGGCTTGAATCCTCAGAGTTGCAGAATTATTGTAGGCAGGTTAGCACATAGGGGAGATCCAGTGCTGAGCAGCACAGAGAGTCACAGTTGTAGAATGAGCTGCACTAACGCTTTGAGGCCACGCCCATGGGTGATGAGCATAGGGTTCTGTGGAAGGCTGTAGAGATGAGAGAATGACCTTATGGTGATTTTGGCAACTGGTCAGAGTGAGAAAGAGTTCTATCAGGACTGCTCCTAGCCTGTGATGTCTTTCTCTAACCTTGTACCTGTTTGCCAACTCCTCCAGCAGAAAAAAACAATCATCTTTCATCTAAGATCACTTTGAGACGGACTCTATTAAGTTCGTATCTAAAACAAGTCCCTAGAGGCAGGTCAGCCTGGGTTCAATTCTGTTTCCACAGTTCCTTCATTAGTCCAATAGGACAAAATAGTACGAACCTCATGGGCTTGTTGTAAAGATTAAATAAATTAAACATTACCTGGCCCATAATAATGACATACAGATCATTGAGTGTATAGAATTTTTACTTAATGGAAGAGCAATTCCGACAATTCTCTGCAATGTTTGTTTGAGGAGTGTTAAGCTCTGTATCTTCAATAGCCCAGATGTGCTTGAAGCCATCAACACATAAGGACATTTTTGAAAGACATTGGCAATATCTAAAATTCTCAGGATAAAGTTGCATGCCAGCACTCTCTAACTTTTTATTTTCTCGGTGTAAAGAATATAACATCTGCAAACAACAGCTGGACAAATATTGAAAGATATAATCCCAGTTTCTTGCCATGTTAGCAGAAGCTGTTGGAAGTGGGGAGGGGGAGTCTGCCCCATATCCGTACCTTTTTATGACTGGAAGAAAGATGCCAAATGAGTCATTTTGTCAAGGCAAGGGTACAGAGAGCAACCTGAGACTACATTGTTCGAAGCATCCTGGGTTCATAGCATGAGG
This sequence comes from Rhabdomys pumilio, assembly GCA_030674055.1. Taxonomy (NCBI): domain Eukaryota; kingdom Metazoa; phylum Chordata; class Mammalia; order Rodentia; family Muridae; genus Rhabdomys; species Rhabdomys pumilio. The sequence goes on along the minus strand of JANHMN010000024.1, from coordinate 9,808,512 downwards.
TGCTTTACCAAGAGGCCCTGATTGATGGATTTTATTTATCTGGAGAACTTCATCTGAGTTCCAAACATCTGTTAGCCTCCTTGCTCTGCATTTCCCTAAGGTAGCTTCACATAGGTACTGCCCCACCCACCACCAGAGTCTACCCAGAGAAAGGGAAGAGCAAGAACAAGAACAAACAACAATTTAAAATAAGAACTTCTCTGGAGGACTGGGTAGCTGATTCAGTGGGTAAAAGTGCCTGCTGTGGGACCTGAGTTCAAATCCTAGACACCCATGTAAAGAGCCAGGCATGGCTGGCATGCCTGTAATCGCAACTTTGAGTGGCAGGGTGGGTCAGATCCCAGGAGGTCACTGAATAGCCAGCTGAGTTAAAAGTGCAAATTTCTGGTTCAGTGAGAGATCCCTGTCTTAAGGTAATGAGGTAGAGACAGAGTACACCTAAAGGCCTGCTCTGAGTTTCTTGCGTGCATGCATGCTTGCGTGTGTGTATGAGCATAGACATGCACAGGCACACACGTGCACACACACATACCACACACTTATACCATACACATAACAAACAAGCAGGTTTTAATTAATTAAAAACTACTTCCCTGGGCTGGGCTCATTTGGATGGTTTAAGCAGCTCATTACAAAGCCTTCATGAGCATGGGTTGTTTTAGCTCAGCTTTCTAGATCTAGTTTTCTACTTGATAACCCTGGCTCTTTGGGGTTGGGGATGAGATTAGGGAAAATGAAATAAAAAGAAATCAGAACTAGCTACTGAGATACACAAGAAAATAAGACACAAAAGCAAAGGGTAGTCCTAGGTCAGGAGTCAACATCTGTGGTCAAACTCAGGACTTCCGAACCCCACTAGAGCATATAGGATATTTCCACTCCTGGTTTTTCTGAAGGTAAAATAAAAGAGTTGATGAGGGGACATCAGGTTTCTTCCTGCTCTGCCTTTAGCTGTACAATCCTGGCCTTCCGTGAGAAGCCATGTTAGAAATAGACCATGTTATAGCTTCTTGTCACACATATACATGGCTATGCACTCCTTGGGGTTAGATGCTCTAGAATATTCTTTCCCTCACCTGTTATGCACTATAAGAGACTGGGCTAGTGCCCAATTCCAAAGGATTTTATTCCCAGGCTGGAAGCTGGCCCTGGTGAGACACTATGAGGCTAGTTCTGACTTGATGCTTTGGCAAAAACAAAAGAAAATTGAAGTATATTTTAAGATGAGAAAATATGCTCTTTTTGACAAGCAGACTGGCTTTTCTGCTGGCCCAGTGCTGAATCTGCGGATGTAGTTAAAATGTGTGTGGCTTATGCCCATGTTCGGTGTTCCTTTGAGTATTGGAGATGGCGTTGATAGTGGGAGTGAGGGGCAGCAAACTGTGTGACTCTTATTTCTGAACGGATAGACCAACATGTTTTTTTTTTCTCACTCTGTACTCAGAAACACAAGGCGTGAAGTGACCTGGAGTTAATTACATTTTCCAGCTGCTAGGTGGATTGGGGCCCAGAAACCAGGGTTTTCAGCCATAGAAAATTTGTGTGTGTGTGTGTGTATAAAGTGTAGTGTAGTATAGTGTATGCTTGTGTGAATAGAATGTGTATATGTGTATATGTACATATATATGGTGGGAGGGGCTTTGGATCCCATGACAGTATAGACAATATACGGGGTCAGAAGAGAAGCCCCTCCCCCTTGTTCTGAGACAGGCTTTCTTACCATCTGTCATTGCTTATGTCAAGTTGTATGCTTCTCAAATTTAGGGTACTCTCCAGTCTCTGCCTCCCGTCTCCATAGGAAAACTGGAATTACGGATGCATGGTGCTACATCCAGCTTTCCATGAGTTCTAGGAATCTCGACTGTGGTCCTCACATTTTCATGGCTGGTGCTTTTTACCTACTAAGCCTTGACCCTGTCCCGTAATGGTTTTTTCCAGTAAACCAAAACCATTTGATTTTTAAAGTTAGAATTAATAAAATCATAGTTTGACTCAGCAAACTCAAGAGGCCAACGGTTCTGAGGCATTATTGAACTCTAGAGATTAAGAGGGCTGTAACCATTGTTAGACTTGACTCCGCATTCTGATTTGAAGACAGACCCATGGGATAGAACCAGTAGACAATTTTGCCTCATTCACAGCAGCTTCTGTAATTTATTATGCTAAGGAATAGAACCACTTGCTCTGGCAGGTGGGTTTTTATTATTTCAGTGCCAGCATTCCATAGGACAGAAATTTTTGGATGGTGGGATCTGTCCTCAGTTGTTGTGATACTCAACATTATTTTCTTCCTTGTTATGATCTTATGGCATAAATGATGGGTATGTAGAACATGCAAAGATACTGAGGCTATTATCACCTTGTCACTTCCTTCACTGTCCTGCTGCAATGAGTCTCAGGAACTGGGGAGGATGGAGGAATTCTTCAGCAGCACCGTTTGTTGCATGGCTTTGAACAGGTACAGTGTCAAGTCTGAATGAGTTTATTAAAATGGCTAGGCTTTGGAAGCTTGCTCAGTTACATAAGCAGAAAGAGCCCAGTGTCTCTTGCCAGTGAATTTGACTTAAATCTGTCTGTACTATCTGCAGCCTGCCAGTGAGTTTGTCTTTACTCCAGGTAATTTGATTTCTTCTCCATCCCACTGGCTTAAACCTGAATCCATGTCTGCCATCACTGACAGCCATCTTTGTCTTCTCTTTTAGCCTGAGCTCTCACACATTATCTGTGTTCAGATGTTCACAAACAGAAGAGACCTCAGCTGTACCCTGAGAGTTCCTTCACTCTCTAGCTTGTCTGCTTTCTTAGTAGAAACCCAGGGACCACAATCCTGTAAGAGCATTACACAAAGGGTTTTGAAGTGTTTGGTTATATACTTGTGGCCATTGACCTGGAAACCTAACTACATTACTTCTGGATTCAAGTTTGAACAAAACTTATATTGGAGTCTCTTGCTGAAAGATTAGCAGAGCTCATACGGCTTTGAGATGACTCTGGTTCTGCTTTGAGCCAGCTGTAAGCTCTCAGGATGCTTCCAGTGGCAGCTGGAATGTAGTCTTCCATGTTAATGCCATTCTATGCAACTGGAAATCAAAATCTCTGAGAGCACGTGCTTTATAGAACCTTTAAATTAGCGCCTATATTGGGGCTAATGATACTCGAATGTTTACCTTATTTTTTTCCCAAGAAGCTATTCCCAACAACATCTCAAACCATAAATGCAGTACTGACGTAAGTGACATTCCTGTGCCGTCTAGAAATTTATTAATCCCTTTTCCCTTAAATGCGATATATTTGCTCATATCAAATTGTTCTTCCAACAGCATTAATCTGACATTTGCACTTATTCTGTTAGTACACTTGTACACATTTATATAAGCTCTCGGTGGAACACACGCATGTGGAGAGAGAGAAAGAGAGAGAGAGAGAGAGAGAGAGAGAGAGAGAGAGAGAGAGAGAGA
>JANHMN010000024.1:9775299-9802311 GCA_030674055.1 Rhabdomys pumilio | reverse complement strand
CTGGGAATTCCTTTGAAATTCGCATTTCTCTTTCTCTCAGTTGTCCATAGATAGATCCTGGCAGCATTTGGGAATGAAAGCTCTTCAGCTTGACTCCCCCTTGAGAGTCATGTTCTTTTTTGAAAGGAGCTTTAAAAAAAGAAAGAAAAGAAAAGAAAAGAAAAGAAAAGGTGAAGGCTGTTTTTCACTTAGAATAAGGCTATTCTCCAGCAGGGAGGGCATTGAGGTAACAGGATCCATATGTTGAAGCCGACAGTTAATGCTCAGCATATGGGCAGTGAACTTTGCAGGCAGAAGGATGTCTCTGCTTTTAGAGAATGTCCTGGACACTGCACAGAGGAATATTGCTCAGGTGAGTCATGGTGGAGGAACAGTTTGCAGAGTTATCATCCATCCCATGAAGTGTGAGCCACTAAAAGCATCTGAGGAGGTTCTGGTTGGCCTTCAAATTCACAGCACTGGCCTGGAGCCTTCTGGGTTAGGGCCCAAGCTCTCAGGATAGCAGAGGAGCCTAATCCTGGGTTTTCTATTCTCCTCAAGGAGTGGCAGTGTTAAGGGGTATCATTCAGCATGTGCAGATGGTTTCTTTCATTCGATGAGAACATCTTCCCTCTTCACAAAGATTGCACTGCAAAGTGAACAAAACCTTACCCGAGAGCCAGGAGGCCTTTGGTCCTCAGCACTGACCTGTAACTAGCAGTGACGGTGAGGAAATCACTCACTGCTCCTCTCCATCAGCAGTGAAGAATCAGACCACAGTGACATCTGAGACTCTTTCCAAATGTCACACTGTGGGACTGAGCATCACCTAAGTCCAGCTAGAGAGGTATGATGGGAAAAGCAACCCCGCAGGTTGCATCTGGACCTGTGGACTCAGCCCCTGCCAGCATCATGCCCCAGTACAGTTTTATGTACCAAAAACTATGCACAGAAAGGATAGGGGTGGAGAGGACATGTTCTTGGATAAAAATGAAGCCCAATTCCCTGACTGGTTGGCAATAACAAAGGAGAGGTGACGGCATCCCTGGATTATTGTATCATTTCCTCCAGTTCAGTATTGGAATACGTCCAAGCCAAGTCTCTTACCCATGAAGGAGAGCTCAGCCTCCTCCTTCCCTTGATTCTGAACCCCATCCCTTACCTCTTTCTTCCTTTTTTTTCTCCCCATTGGCTCCATTTCACTCCTTTCCCTGTACAGCCTCTCCTACATTTCTCAGGACTTGCTTTGTCTGTCAGTGGGATGATTAGGAACGCTGTACCCCCATTCCTCTGCCTACCCCCCCACACACACCGTGCACTCCCTTTCCAGCCCCAGGCAGGCCCTTTGATCCTCGTATTCTGCTGAGCACAACTGTGGTCTATTGTCTCATGAGCCCATACTCAGAGCTGCTGCTCCAGCCCTGCCTGCAAGCTGGTCACCATGGCAACAAGCTTTCCCTCTTCTACTGTGAACAGAAAATGGCTGTTGGAAGGAAGAGCTCCTAGTCTCTATGACCCAGCCTGGTTGTTTTCGTGGGGATATAGGATGTAGGAGTGGGCTTGCTTCATAATGGCTCTGAGGAGCTCCCTCCACTGAACCTACTGTGTGCTAGCCTTTGCCTTTCAGAATTTTCTTAAAGAGATCAGAGGCAGAAGGAAGTTGATATCTAATGAATAAAGCATTCTGTTTCCCTATCCTAAAACTGTATTTTCATGAACAGTTGTTATCTGCTCTAAGGAGATAAACGGAAAGCAGAGTGAAACGGGCAATCGGTGAGATCTGGTGTTGTGTATTTTTTTTCTTATCAGTACCCTGGGAAGACTGAGCATACGGATATTCAAATAAAAATTCAGGGAAAGTAGCCAAGGGATGCAAAGAATTCCACAAAGCACAGGCTGTGGGATTTCAGAAGCACAGCAGACTGATTGGCGTATTGATGTTGGTTTTAGCCCTGGAGATAGGTGATGGTTATATATGGAGGGGTGAGATTAGCTCTCATTGGCACCCCTGGTTTAGAATGGATCTGATTCACAGTGGTCAAGCATGGCAGCACAGAGAATGTGCAAGCTATCCTGGTGTTCTGGGGTGACAGGATTCCTGATGTTAATAGCCCTAGAGACACTTCAGGCTGACACCCAGAAAGGACTGGCTAGCTGGCTCTTTCTGTGAATACAAACCATAGTTATTTAGTGGGCGACCCAGGGGGCCCTTCCACTCTGACAGCAGATAACAGTTCCATGTCGTAGTGGTCTAAGCTGTATCTCCTTCTGGCTATGGTATAAAGTTACTTTGATAATGGTAAATTTTCAGAAGCCAAATAAACCTCATCTTTTTAAAAACTGAGCTTGGAAAATCTCATTTTTGGATGAAAGCTCTGGGGTTCTATCTGAGAACTGAACTGGACTTTTTCTTTCTTTTTCAGTTTCCCTGCAGGTAGATATTGTCCCCAGCCAAGGAGAAATCAGCGTTGGAGAGTCCAAATTCTTCCTGTGCCAAGGCAAGTGTTCTGGGTCCCATCACATCCCAAAGCTTGCCTCTAAAACCTGTTTCTCAGAGCGCAAGCTGAGAGTACCAAGCCTAGAATTCTGGCCACTGCTCTCCTCTTGGTCAGCAATGCAAACAATCCAGACCATTCTAGAGACCTTCCCTTCATAGTGACATGCTGTCTATGCTTCTGCTTGACACTCGAGCAGCTCAAAGGAAAACCAGCACACACCACAGTGAGGGTATTATCTCAGGTCTAGTAGATAAGGCTAAGGCTCATTTCTTAGAATAATTCAGACCTGGAAAATCCAAGGTTTAAAAGTGTGTTGAATACCGTAGCACTTGCTGTGGAGACACCTATCTTGGTTTTTCAGAACTGTTCCAAATACCAAATGCTCTCTGCTCCATCAAAGCCACACATGGACACAGAGCTGGGTGTTCTTAGTGTCTAATTGGGAAGTATGCCTCTAATAATAATGGGGAACCATTATATGGGGTACAGAATAGGGAAATGGATTTCAAGGTGTTGGTAGATGGCGTGCCTGGGATTTGAAATAGAACAGAAGCGGGAATGAACTGAGCTAGGTATAGGCTGTGGCATTTAACACACAACTTTTGATGGGAAGGTGCTTTAACTGCCACCATGATTTGCATCTGACCAGGGGACTGTGGCTGCTGGGTGCATTTGCTCCAGCTCTGCCATCATTACAGCAGTTTCAGTGATCTGAAGATACAGCCTTAGTGCCCACAGCACAGCTTGCAAATTGAGATATTTATTGAAAACATGATGGGTCCCGAAAGGAACACTATGTTTCCATACCACACATCTGCACAGGGCTAGGCCGTGCAGGCTAGTGCCCCCATTCAGGCAGCAAATCAAAGAAGGAGTAGTAGATTGAAGAGCTGTTCACCCTGACCCAGCCTGGCCTCTAGGCAGCTGAGTGCCACTCTCAGGTCCCCAGAGAGAGCAGACATTGCTGATGTTCTGCCTTGTTAGAGCATGTAAGGGGTTGACTGAGGCAACAGGCATCAGAATATCAGTCATTCACACCAATTTGAACAGAGTTGCTAGAGTCAAAATGGCTAGAATCTTTACTCTTGGGTTACCCCGTTTCTGTCCATTTCAACTCAGTTGAACAGTCTCTGTCCTTTTCATCCTAATCAGTTAGTTCAGGCCAGCTAGGCCCTGGCTCTTAGGGCTCAGATAAACCAACCCTCTTTATTTCCCATTCCACACTACACATTCCTAGCAGCTTAGTGTATGGAGCACAGTGGGTTCATAGCAAATATTGTTTCCCGCTCCAAGGACATGACAACTAAAATAATACTATATGCATAGGCAGTGGGTGAGTTCATTCAACTCTAAGAGATGTTATGTATATAATTAAACTGACAAAGAGCAGAGCTGCAGAATGCTTCATGATAGAGATCTCTTTCCAGCCTTTCAGGCTTTGTAGCCATGGGCACTCTGGAAGGGCTTAATCTTCTCATTTTCTGTACTCTGAAAATAATCTCTTTCTCCTTAGTGGCAGGAGATGCCAAAGATAAGGACATCTCCTGGTTCTCCCCCAACGGGGAGAAGCTGAGCCCAAACCAGCAGCGGATCTCAGTGGTGTGGAATGATGACGACTCTTCTACCCTCACCATCTACAATGCCAACATTGACGATGCTGGCATTTACAAGTGTGTGGTCACCGCCGAGGATGGCACCCAGTCCGAGGCCACTGTCAACGTGAAGATTTTCCGTAAGAGCCCTCATATGTACCCTCCACTATCACCTTTGTTAGGAAGATACATGGATGGGTAGTAAAGGCAGAGAGAAGGCAACAGGAGGACCAGTAAGGGCCTAGTGGTTCCTTTTCTGTCAGAGCTGCTAAGAGATCTGGTATATTCTCAGATGGTCTGCAATCAGCTCAGAACCAGCAAGGCTGGTTCCCACCAGTTGTCACCACATTCCCAATGACTGCCATTCTCCAGAAACTACACAGTTACCAGGGGGCTAGCGTCGGGTTCCTCTGTGCCTTCTAAGGGACAATGACAGTCACATGGTTCAGGTTTTTGTTTCTGATCCCACTACACTTGCAAGTGACATAGCCCAGTGTTCTAGTGAGATACAGTATTATATGTGAACACTTGATACTGCTCTGGGAAGGTGGCTCCCACAGCCATGGAAGGCTAGCCTGGGAGTGACGCCTCACTGCCTTCTTACTGTGTATCGTGTTGGCTCAAGTCATGGTGAGTGTTGATTGTCAGAGCATTAACTGCCATGAAGGTGGCTCTCATTCGACAGAATTTTCTGTGTTACAAGGAAGTTGGGATAAAGTCAAAGTGGGAGACCAAAAATAATCAATGACTCCTATTGACATGGTAGGATAAGTGCGGCGTTCTTCACTGTACCTGTGTGCAACCTCACTGCATCAAGGGACCATTCTCCTCCATAGACCCCTCTCAATGCTAGCTGTTCTACCATAGTCAATGAGCCAGAGCTAAGTGGGAGCCCCTTTTACACTGCTGAGTTATATGTGGAAACTGCCCTGGAGCTGAAACGGGCATCAGAATTCTATTGAGAAGGCATTGTTCCTCACTCTGCTCCTCCTGCTGTCTTCCAGAGAAGCTCATGTTCAAGAATGCACCAACTCCGCAGGAGTTTAAGGAAGGGGAAGATGCTGTGATCGTCTGCGATGTGGTCAGCTCTCTGCCCCCAACAATCATCTGGAAACACAAAGGCCGAGATGTCATCCTGAAAAAAGATGGTAAGACCTAAGTTCCCACGAGCCCTCAGGCACCCTTAGGTTCTCAGCCCAACACAAGCCCTGTGGCATTCCATCTAAACGCAGATCCGGGGGCCCTAGAACTCACATGCAATTTCTGAATCCTAAACGGATGTGTATCTTTAACTAGTGTGTTCAAGCACCTGCTTGTTTCTCCAAAGCAAAAGACGGACACACCATCCCTAGACTAACCCATCTGTATTTCAGGACCAGTGATATCTTTGCTCATTTCAGCCTAAAACCCAACACCATAACACCAGAGGCAGGAGAAAGGATGACATAGCCAGGTTGTGTCACATGTCTGTAATTTCATCATGCAGACCTGATACAGGGAAATGGTTGCATGTTTGGGGCTAACCTAGGCTTCATAGTGAGTTCCAGGCCAGGTGGACTACATTGTGAAACTCTGTCTCAAAAATCACACAAATGGAGTAAAGGGCAGCAGAAGTAGGCACAGCTCCTTGCCTGATTGCGGAGTTCACGGACTGACCTTGGATGAACCTGCCTCTTGTCTCTTCCAGTCCGGTTCATAGTCCTGTCCAACAACTACCTGCAAATCCGGGGCATCAAGAAAACAGATGAGGGCACTTACCGCTGTGAGGGCAGGATCCTGGCCCGGGGGGAGATCAACTTCAAGGACATTCAGGTCATTGTGAATGGTGAGAAGATCCATCCTTCCTGTTCTCTCCATTACTACAACCAGGGTTTGATGGGGACCTTCTTTTCCATTTCCTTTGGGTGTCTATCTGTTCTATGTCATTTCTTCATCTCAAGGGAACTTCTTCCCCACAAGCTCTAAGAAAGGGACATTTTCTCCCCCCCCCCCCCCCCCCCCAGTTGTACAGATCAAATGCCCTCCTTTGTCTAGCAGAACTAAAGATTCCCCACATTCTACTAATAAACCCTCCTTCATCCCAAGTGTCCTTGATGTTACCGTCATTAGGAAGTTAGTCCCCTTGATTTGATAGGCAGAAAAAATACTGCAATCAATTCAGGTCTCAGAATAGTCAGCATCGCGGTCCGTGGGCTTATTAATCTTAATTTGCAGTGTCAAATAAAAACACCCATAGCATCGATCTGACATTTGCAAGATGCTTACAGGAAATTATAATGTCAGTGCTAAGAAAATAAGTAAATCACATTTGAATTGTTTTGGTTATTGATAAGTGTTTTCTTGCCAAGCTTCTCTCTCTCGTTCCTTTGGTGGAAGCACCTTGTGCACAATGCTGTTTATGACAGCTGCACAGAATGTCACCCCACTAGCTGGTATCTTTCAGAAGCATATCAACCTAGCAACCAACAGGAACTGTACTTTCTAATGTCTGCCAGTATGGAAATCAGAGTCTCCTTTTAACTCAAGTCCCACCAACCTTCCTAGTTGTATATATTATGTATATATTGTAATATATATTGATTGAGAAAATACATCCCAACAAATGACCACTGTAAATCAAATACCACAATAACAAGAGTTAAGATGCAATATAGGAGCTGAACTCTTAAAAACAATAATGCATGTTTGTGGGAAAATTTTTGTTCAGTTTACATTAATTATTTAGAATACCATGTGAGTTTAGACGCCTTCCACTAACACTCTAGACATCCAGAAGTGTTAATGCTCAGGTGGCGACACTGCCACTGCAGACCCCCAAATGCCTTTGGGTTCTTTTAAGATTTGTACAAGCACCCTGACATCCTTCTTTCCTTCAGTACCACCCACTGTCCAGGCCAGACAGAGTATCGTGAATGCCACTGCCAACCTGGGCCAGTCTGTCACCTTGGTGTGTGATGCTGATGGCTTCCCAGAGCCCACCATGAGCTGGACAAAGTAAGAAATTAGCATGTGCCTTGTGTTATGCGTGAGAGAAGAAAGCAACTCATAGCCCCACTGCCTGTGGGGTTTTCAGAGGCATGAATGTAGGCTTCCTAAAGTACCAGGGTGAAGAATGGCTCTTTTCTAAGAAGGCCTTTTCCTCGGTGTCTTGATTATTCTTTAATTTTCAGACTTGTGGGAGCAGATACAGGTGTAGCTTTTGGTGCCTATGAAATCTTTCTGAGTTCTGTCGATAGCCTTTGCACGTGCTCAAAAGATTGAAGAGAGGCATAAAAAGCGTATAACAAGAGATGCTACTTAGAAGTCTTCCCCTTTTGTGTAGACTGAGCCTGTCCCCTTTGCACGGTGGGAAATGGTCAGAAAGGAACCTCTTCACCCCATGCTCTGAATCATCACCCTCTGCATCTCTGCACTGTGTAGGGATGGGGAACCCATAGAGAACGAGGAGGAAGATGACGAGAAGCACATCTTCAATGATGACAGTTCTGAGCTGACCATCAGGAATGTGGACAAAAACGACGAGGCCGAATACGTCTGCATCGCTGAGAACAAGGCTGGCGAGCAGGATGCCTCCATCCACCTCAAGGTCTTTGGTAGGTACAGGCTAGTGCATGCCAAGGCTACTGCTCAGCCACAATTCCTCCTACTCTGCACATTCTATCCATCAAAAAGGCACACCCACACTCCTACGGCACATATCCATAAAACAACCATTAGCTGCCTGCTCTGACACCTAAACCCCAGTCCAGGAAACCAATTAGCCTTCTTCAGTAACACACACTCTCCTAGCTGGTCTTCTTGATCCTCGGATTGACCACCACGGGTCTTATCCACTTGTGATAGCCAGAGTGCCTCAATGCCATTCCTCTCTTCAATATCCCTTGCAACTAAGGTAAGCAGCAGACTACGCCCATGGCTCAATGCTGGTACCCTAGCTCCTGCCTTCTACTCTAGCCCCAACTTACCCTCATTCTGCTCCACAAAGAATTCTCTCCAACCACACCAGCCTCCTCTCTGTCTCTGCCTCAGAATGAGATAATTCCTTATGTCAGAGGCATTGCCTTTGAGGCTCTTCTACTTAAAGGATTCTTCTCTAAGACAGACCCACTCTGAGCAACCTTCTTGTTGTCATTATGCAGACTTCAGCTCAAGCACATCTTCCCATGAACCCTTCCCTCACCAGTCTGACATTACCTCCCCCTATCCCAGCTACCACCCTGCTGACCACTTTCAGGACTAGCTGGCTTCTCCATACACCTAAAAGTCCCTGAACTAATCCTCTTGACATGTTTGTTTGAGGGATTGTTTATCTCCAGTCTCCATCAGCATTCAAAGTGTACTGGGAGCATACTGGCTGTCTTATACATTGCTTTATCCTCTAAACAGCTCCAGACTCGTGCTGCCTTGGTAAATATCAGTACCTGGTTGGTTGGCTCATCTTTTTTTTTTTTAATCCTCTACTGGCCTGTGTGCCAGTGTCATAGAAAGTGACAGAAAAGCTTTCATGTCTCTATCTACTTTGAATTGATGAGTTCTACAAATTTCCAAGTGTTTCCGTTGAAATGCATTTTGGGCCTCCTTGTGCAAAAAGGGATTTGTTTCGAAGAAAGGTGGACCCTAATGGCTCTGAAAAGTCTCTGCTTATTTGTCTAAGTAGCACAGTTCAACTGCTGCATTGTAGAGCATGCTGGTTAGACAGAGGGTGGAGCGACCTCTCTGGTACATGTCCGTCAACCTAGGAGACAGTGTCGGGACCTCCTTGTTTAGTCTGATGGGGAGAACTGTATGTGAACACACTTTGAAAAAAATTGGGTGCTTTATGCCAATAGCCCTGATAATCGCAGATGAGTCTCTTTTGTTCATTGATGACATTTGGGTCTACAAATAGGCTCTACAAAAAAAGAACATGAAACTCCATAAAAACATGCATATATGTATGTGTGTGCACATGTTTGTGTGTACATGTGTGTGCAGCTGCACATGGATGAGCATGAGGATGGAAACCAAAGGTCAACCTCAGGTGTGTCGTTCCTCATGCACCAGACCCTTCTTTGGGAAGACTAGGGTCTCATAAGTTGGTGCTTGCTAATTCAGCTAAGCTATATAGCAGCAAGATCTAGAGATCTGCCTTTCTTCACCTCCCCAGGGGCTGGGATTACAAGCATGGCCGACTATGCCCAAGTTTTTTTTAATGTGATTCTGAGGTTCAGACTAAGATCCTCATGTTTGCAAAGGAAACACCTTACTAAATGAACTGTCTTCCAAGCCCATAAAACAAAACATCCCTGATGCTGTTTTCTCTACACTTCAGATTAATCTAGCCTACCCCCATCATTCTGTTTTCTAGATTACAGAGAAGGGCAGATGCACCTGTTAATTTATTCTTTCATTTAAGAAATATTGAGCACCTTTGCAGCTAGATAGAGCGGCTGGAGAGATAAGAATTGAACTCTCTGAGAAGACCCAAGATAGAGATAAACATATAAACACACAAAAGAGAATAATTAGCGTCAATCAGCACTATCCATTTGAGTGTTTACTGTGAATTCAGTCATTGCCGAGTTTAAAATAAAATTTCACGGAGTCTATTCCTGTCAGTAGATTTGCAGGCATGTGTGGATTTCCAACACTGACATTTTTAAATGACAGTCCCCTATAATGACTCCTTAGCAACAGCACGATGGTGCTTGATAGGAAAAGATTTCCTACCCTGTGTGCATCAGTTAGTCACCAAACTGATGCATAGCTTGAAATATAGAACGGTGGGACAAGTGCTTTGGGCATTACTTGCCCGTGGCAGAGTTGAGAAAAACACACTGTGTTACATGTGAGCAGCTGTGGACAGGCCTCTCTGCCTGTTTGACTTACATCTATGCCTCCAGCACCTAAGACAGTTAGCAGAAGAAAATTGAATAATTGAAGGAATTCGTTCATTTAACTGAAGCATGACCCAGGTCCTAGGGAGATGATCCTGGGATCAAGCTAGCCTCAGTTGTCTCTAGAAACCTTTTGAAGCATTCTCCCCATACAGCAATAATAACAATGACCAGCACAGATGGAGCATTTTTTCCATGCCATGCCACAGAACCACAAATCAGACTTTCCGAGCCTCATCACAGTCCTTTGAGGTAGTTCAGTTCTTCTTCCTATTCTACAACTATCACAGGGAGCTCAGGTGCTCCTTCTAAGGAGACGCGATGTTGACTTCTCGGTCCATACCCTGGGACAGCAGTGGTGGCTGAATCTCCATACAGCCAGTGGGCACCTGTGCTGAATCTGCATGGCCTAGGGAATGGATGGGAATATGAGAGAGAGCACTCTGCCCCTTGACCACCATGCTGATCAAGGATTCTCTAGATGTTTTCCACTTGGAAGCCCTTTTTACCTGAGAAATGTTTAAACAGCCTTATTTTCAATCTGTGGTTTTGGTACACATGATTTCCCACTGATTGAAAACTGGAAGCACATTTGCATACCAATGAGATGGGCATACTTGTTTATTTAATAAAGAATTAAATCTTGGCTGACTATCTGATATGACTGGACACAGAATATCTTCAATGTTCTTCGGAGTTGCTTGATGTTTTTGTTTTATAATCATCGAGGCTGAGAACACTACTTTGCATAAATACACAGTACAAAATGGCAGAAATTTGTTTAGGACCATTTCAGAAATTGTTGGAAATTCTTTCTCCAATCCCAAGCCAAAACTCATTGAATAATTTTTCTGTGAAACTCATGTCAGCAACTCAAATAGCAATTTTTAAAATCAAGCATTCTAACACAATACTATCCAAAGACACACTAATTTGATACTTACATGCTGAGGAATGGTGGTGGGAAAATATTTGAAGTCGTTGTTTTTACATAATTAAGCCATTATGTTTCTGTAAGAGTAGAAATCTTTGCATGTGTAGTAAAAACACTACAATTCATAACTTACAATGGTCTTGAATCTGAGCCGAGGCTTTGCAGCCAGTGTTTGTTGGCATTGTGCGATAGGACAGCATATACATGCTGAGTGTTCAGAACCAAGGCTGGAGTGACTTCATTCAATACATCATAGGCAAACACTGCCAGAAGCAACTTAGATTCCTTACACCAGGTTTGAATTCGTTTCCGGTTTTCTTTTTCTATTCTTTTCTCTTTTTTTATGTCCAGGAACATTATACAATTGCCAAACTTTGTGACCTCTGCTTTGCAGTTGTGTGATTTCATAGGTCCATAATGCAGCAGCTAAGAAGCTGCTCTGTGGAACATCCCAGATCTAGAGTGGCCGAAAGAGAAGAGCTCTTGATTTTCTTCCAGGACCCTTTGGTGGCAATGATTGATTGAGGCAGGAAGAACAGGTAGCAAATGAGGGGTCAAGTGGGGCCATGGGACAATAATCAGAATGGATAAGGCCCAGGGGAAGTGGCAAGGACAAGAGAAAATACGATAGGATGAAGAACCAGGTGAGACAGGATTTGTCTCCTCAGTCTTTGTCCTAAATGAACAAATACATTCCTATATCCCTGTATTCCTGCATTCCTCTATCCCTGCATCTCTGCATCCCTGCACCCATGCATCCCTGCATCTCTGTATCCCTGCATCTCTACATCTCTGCATCCATGCATCCCTACATCCATGCATCCCTGCATCCCTGCATCCATGCATCCCTGTATCCCTGTATCCCTGCATCCCTGTATCCCTGCATCTCTGTATCCCTACATCCATGCATCCCTGTATCCCTGCATCCCTACATCCCTGCATCCCTGCATCCCTGCATCCCTGCATCGCTGTATCTCTATATGCCTGCATCTCTGTATGCCTGCATCTCTGTATCCCTGCATCTCACATCCCTACATCCCTGCATCCCTGCATCCATGCATCCCTGTATCCCTGTATCCCTGTATCCCTGCATCTCTGTATCCCTGCATCTCTTCAACCCTACATCCATGCATCCATGCATCTCTGCATTCCTACATCCATGCACCCATGCATCCCTCCCCATGTATCTGTACCTCACATATATACCACCATTTCTTCTCCAATACTACTAGACTGTTCTCTATACACTACAGTGGAGCAAGCGAAAGAAGTGGCTGGGCTTTTAGCGAGGTCAACAAGGAAGTCATGGACCTGTAGCAATTGCATCAGACCTAGAATCAGGATCCTCCACAATGCCACAAAGAGAACTTATCCAGCCTTCTTGAACTCCTGCTTCTCTCCCTTCTATCTCCTTTCCACCTTCTAATACTCCTTTCTCTCCTGCTTCTATTGGTCTCTCTTCCATTGGTTGAGACAACTAGTATGAGGGTCAGAAAGCCTGGTAAAAAGGGGCCGGCTGGTTAGTAGATTTTCTTCACTCTCTACCCCTTCCCTTATAAATTGGTTCCTTGGGCCATCCCTGAGGTGGATTGAGGTTTGCTCAGCAGTAGCAAAGCTTAATGATGTTAAAAGGAGAGAGATCTACACCGCTGGTAGCAAAGAAGAGATCAGAAGTCATTCTTTACCTGATCCCTGTAACTAAAGCAGCACTTGAGGCTGATGGCAAGAGACCACCAGAGGGCTAAAGGAGTAAGTCGGAGGCAAGCAGAGGCCACACCGGTCTCAAAGCAAGGTGTAGGGAGCCTAGAGATTCAACTCATATTTTTACCTTTATTGGTTTTGCTTTATTTTACCCTCTAAAAGTAAATATTTGATACTAACAAACCTTCATTCCATATGGTGTACACTGTTGGCTTCTACAAGGCATCGTTATCCAGATAAGACATAAAGTCTTCCTACAGAAAGCTTCATCCAGAGGTGATGGACTCCATCATCCCCACATCATCTTGCCATCCTGGATTAACATTTATCTGTGTAGCACCCATGAGAAAACAATTTTCTCCGTATCCTGTGGTAACTTGAGGAAGCCACTTGTACCATTCAGGTGATTTTATCTGAAAGCAGTCCATTTGTCCCTGATACCTATTATTTGTTGAAGCAACATGGAAGACTTCAAGACATGTGTCTTCAGGACATATTTTTTTAGCTGACTTGCAGTGACTGAATTCAAATATAAAAGAAGTGTAGTGATTTCAAAAGCCACCTGTTATCCTGGCTTTGTGTCTCTCTTGCCTCGCCTTTCTCTCTAGCATAGTGAGATAAGTTATTTGTGCAGACTTATCGGTTCTCTTCTATGGAATGTTCAGCAATTTCTGAGTATAATTGTTTTAAATTAGGAAAATTCAATTTCGCCTAATGTTTTCACATTTCACTCAGCATTGGAATGCATGTGTTCCTTGCATTACTTCAGACATTTGGAAAATGAACTGAGCTCAGCTTCTCCCCTCCCTGCTGTCAGCCTACCCTGCAGCACGTGACCAAAGCCTCTAAAGTGGCTTCTGCTTGAGGTTTTATTCACTGTAGAGTTCCTCCTGGACTAACCTTTTGGGGGTTCAGTGACCAGTCCATGGCTCTGATGAAATTCTACCCATGAGATTCAGTGGCTTCTGTGTATATTTCTGGCTGCTGAAGTTTGTCCTCGTGTCCCATAAAACACCTCTCCCTCTGTCTGTCTATCTGTCTATCTGTCTATCTATCTATCTATCTATCTATCTATCTATCTATCTATCTACCTATGAACTACATCTATCTATCTACCTATGAACTACATCTATCTATCTATCTATCTATCTATCTATCTATCTATCTACCTACCTATGAACTACATCTATCTATCTATCTATCTATCTATCTATCTATCTATCTATCTACCTATGAACTACATCTATCTATCTATCTATCTATCTATCTATCTATCTATCTATCCATCTATCTACCTATGAACAATATCCATCCATCTATCTATCATCTATCTATCCATCCATCATCACCATCCCTCCTTACCACTCCCTTCCTACCTACCCCCTCTCTTCGTTTACTCTTTTGCTTTTCTTTGAGAAGTTTTCTGGGCTTAGAAGGACTTCATTCCATGCAGGTTTGCTGGAAACCTTATGGACCAGCCCCAAGCCACCTCCAGGTGAAGGCTTAGGCAGGATAGCCCCCTTCTGGAGCAGAGCTCAAGCACTTTACTGTCTGTACAGTCCAGAGAATGTGTCTATGATTGTCATTTCAGTGTTGTCAGAATCCTTGGGAGTACAGGTCTGTATCTCCTACTGTATCTAGAATTGAGCCTTACATTTAACAAATAAGAAAACTTTAAATGGGTATGTGTCATCACATAAATCCTAAAAGCTAAATAACCAGGTAACTCATCAAAATAATTTTCTTTTCTTTTCAGCAAAGCCCAAAATCACCTATGTAGAGAATCAGACAGCCATGGAACTAGAGGAGCAAGTCACTCTGACCTGTGAGGCCTCCGGAGACCCCATCCCCTCCATCACCTGGAGAACGTCCACCCGAAACATCAGCAGTGAGGAAAAGGTACAACATCGCCCCAAGAGTCTCAGGGCTATGGGATGCAGACTTGAAGTACCTCAAGTCTACCCCATGCCCAGTTCCCTTTAGCACGCGGGAAGATGGGATGGGGGGTCACACGTAGCCCCTGCAGGTCCTGCAGCTTTCCTCCGCCAGCCTGCCTGGTTGTGGGCTATTCGACACCTTCTTGCATTGGGATGGGCACTGTTTCCTGCACTGATAGACAAGGGTGTGTTGGTAGTGGGCCTGGTCAAGTTAGATGTTCTTGGGAGGAGGCAGTAGTGAATTTCTGACCCAGGCTTGTGGAGCTGTGAGGAACCAGGACAAGCGAGAATCTGGGGCCACCAGGTGATGTTTTCATCAGCTCAGGTACACCCGGAAAAGTATCTTCCAGAAACAACAGGGATCAGAATGAGTCTATTAATTCTCTTCCTCTCGTCTCATATACTCATGCTGTATGCACTCTGTGCACAAAAGCTTGGTTGCCTTTGTGTCTGCCTGTATTCTTGGTCACATTTGGACTCCATTTTGTTCTAAAGGCAAAAATAATTAGCAGTTTCTACATGATGGTTCTTATACCTGGGTTCTGTAATGCATTCGCCAAAGTTAAGAACATGGTAGTAAATCCCTGGCAAGTTGAAATGCCTGAGAACATTTAGCTTTAAGGTGCATGAAGCCACTGGAAAGCCATCTTTATTAGTGGTAATATATAAATATTGGGGTGACCATGCCATATCATGCAGCCATTTGCTGTGGAGCAGGCTGAGAATCAAGAAGAAAGGGCTTCCATGGAGAGCAGTGTAGATCTTGTTAGGACAAGCAATACAGTGGAACACACAGCCCTAAATTCAATCCAAAGCACTTCATAAAGGAAAAAATTATTGGTTTTTATGGCACCTCTTCAGTATTATGTTGCATCTCCTGTAGTAATAAGCTTTGTTTTAGTTGGCCGAAGCTCAGTTACCTACTCAGGAGTAATAGCCTTAGCCGGAAAAAGTCTGTATAATGGATTGCCTATCGAACCGGAATGTCAAACGTGATAGATATGCATGCTTCTGCCTAGCCAGAGGAAATCTCTAAAACAAACTGAAATAAAGCCAAAGGGGATGGAATTAAGTATCAAGGCTAAAACTGGAATTTGCATTTGAGGAATTGACTTCTGCCTCAGTAACAGAAAACAAAGCTAAATCGAAAGGCACCAAAAGCACCATTCCAAATCTCCCATACCTCTTTTCCCAAGGTTTATACCCAGAGTTGAATCCAATTTTATCAAAAACTCAACTGAGGAACTGCTAAATATTTTTGAAACTCGCATATGCTGTTTGATCTGCAAAAGTCGGCTAAATTAAGAAGCAGGGTATTCACTTTGATAATTCCTTTATCACCATTTACTAAGTTCCCAGCTAAGATTTCAGCTCCCTTTGTGTGTCTCGTGGATCCAATGTACATTTGAGGGCTTAATCCACATGGCCACTGCTTGACCAGCCTTTTTATATTAGATTTCAAAGTAGATTTGTCCAAGTGACCCAGTGTGTATCCCTGACCTACAGTGAAGGACGAAAACATCTATTTCAGATGAACGACATTTTTAAGTTCTGTGTCATTTCTAGAAATAGCTCAACAGTTAAACTAGACAAGAAGGATTACGAAGATTTGTGCCTACTTGGGGTTTACTTTAATAGGTTGGCTCTTCTGGCCTGTACCTCCGATTTCATTTTTATAAAATGAGAATAAATAGCTAGGAGCTAATAAGCACTCATTCTCCCTAAATATTGAGACCGAAACTATTAGAAAAGACCATTTCCAGCCCAGTTGAGACTGATTTTTTTTAACAACTCAGTTGTTTCTATCGCTCATGTCTTGATCTGAGATGGCTATTCAATCCCAGCACAGACGAGAGCACAGTTTCTTTTACTGTAGACTAGCTCCAGGTTTGCTTGAAGTGGCATTTATGGAGCACAAGTCAGTCCCTGTCAGAACAAGTCCTTCAAATAGGTCCATGATGCTGCCACATTGATGTATTTGCTTAAATAAAATCGTATGAGATAAAATTTGCCACTTCCACTGATTAAATATTGACATCAAAGAAGCTGCCAATCTGATATTGTAGATGACTAGAAATGGTAACGCCTGGTCTGTGTGTGAGCAGGTCGAGTTCTAGTCCAAATCATGTTCACTTTGGCAACCTCCGCTCACATTCTCTCCCACCTATAGTTGCATTATATATAATTATGTATGGAGATCACCTGCATCATTGAATTACAGGCATGGAAGAAAGCTATAAAGTCCAGGATGCTTTGCCAGGCAGGTCACAAGAGTACCAATTTATCTAATGAGTGAAATAAATAAGCCCCTTGAGAGTTAAGCTCCATCGAACTTCAGGTTAGGTTATGTGGTTCCACCTGATGCCCTTCCTAGCATCCCTGTCAGGTCACTCAGCCTCTGTCTGACACTTGACACATGATGGCTACATTATCACAAGGGGCTTTCTTTCTCCTTCCATTGCTCAGAACCCTCTACCTCTGACATTCAGCATCTGAGTCACTGAAACAGAAGCTGCTGTCCTTCTGTCTTTCTTTTAGCACGACACACACACACACACACTTTTCCACTGTTTCTCATACATCATCATTTCCATATCCTCCACCCTTCTAGTTGTCTATACATCAAGAGCATCACTTCACTAACACTCAATAAAATCTTACCCTCCCCTGGTAACCTGAACAGATCCCAGTGAAGTTATCATCTTGACCCAGTTATCACCATATAGTCAAAGTAGCGTTAGCCCTGAGTCCTGTCATATCATGGTCACCTAGACTTTGTAGGTCTATACCTGAACTGCATGTAGGCCACTTATCTTCTGTCCTAGTCTTATGAAATTGATTGCTTAAGCAACTATGCAGGATTTTATATGTATGTTATCTATTACAGCTTTGTTTCTTGGCCACAGTCATTTGGCCATTTGGGACTCTCCCTTCACTGGGACTGTCCTATGCATTGAAAGTTATCTGACATTTCCAAATACCAGTAACCAATTGTAAGCATTACGAAAACACTCCCTGGTTGGAGAACTACTATATCAGACCATCTTTCGGTTAGGATTGACTGTTCAAGGGAACTTTACTCGCAAGTCTGCAAGTTGGAGTACTTCCTCTCAGATGACTGCACTCGTGTTATATCTGCTTGTTTAAAGTAATGAGGTAGAGCAGCCAATGGTGACCCTAGCTCTAAGCACGAAGCTCAAGTGCTGGTAATGGAGTAGCTTTTCCAATGTAGCTAGCACGTGACATTTGTGTTGTCATTGCTTCCAGCCGTGTGTGAATCCTTATTCAAAAGATCTGAGTCATTGATGAAAATATTCATTGGGACAAGGTCCGAGTTCAGAGACCTCAGATTCCTTCCAAGTCCGTGGCTCAGAAAGTGATGGACTTGATGTCATGGTGCAACAGTGCTCCTGTGTAATCCTTGTTGGAGGTTCAGCAAGGAGTATAAGTGGATTAAAGCATCTTTGTCTTTCACATCATTGACAATATGCTGCCCTTCTCATTGGAAGAGGGAAGCAAGGATTTAGTAGCAACCTACTAATAGATATCAGAATTATTCTTCCTTATAAAAAGGAAGATGGAATGAACCCAAAATTAGTACAGTCACACCATACCCTTAATTATGTCTCTGGGTCAAGTCTCATCAACCCATTAGGTTTCAGCAAGTGGAGTTGGTTTAGGTCAACAACTATGAGTAGCTAGTGTGTTTGCTTGGGTGATTGAGATCAGTGAGGTAGACCAGATATCCAAAAGTTTATCTATTTTCTAGCAATCATTGATAGCCTGAGGAAAACAAGAGAAAAGTAAATACCAGTATGGGTTAGTCTTCACATGTGTGTGGAGGTGTTTGTGATACTTTAGAAAGTTACACATCTGTCTCGTGTCATTCCTCATTCTATACAGATTCATTTTAATTATTACTAAGTGTTTGGGTGTTTACACATTGAGTGAGACCCAGGGATTATGATCTGCATACTCAATCGCTGGCAGAATAAAAGACATTCATCACTCACTATTAGAACATCTCTGGGCCTTTGAGATGCCTCTATAGAAAGAATATGGATTCTTCTCTATTAAGGAATAAGAAGTGTGGGGAGCTAAGATTGGAAGAGACAGATAGGATGTGTGAGAAGCACCTCATGAGCCACAAGTCTCAGGCTGACAGAGTGTCCACAAGTAAGAGAGACTTTTTGACATTCTGAATTCTTTTGAAGACCAACCTTTCTTTTCACTTGGGAGAAATCTTGATTGGGCACAAGCCCAGTGCCCACTTTCAAACATCAGGAAATGTTTTGCATAGCATCATCAGAGCCTGACCTGTTTATTCTATGGGCAGATATATAGAGATAATCCTTAATATGAGCATAGAAGGGCTTTGTTTTAACTTATATACATATAAACTACTAGAAGTGTGTATGTAACAGCAAAAAAAAAAAGCATTGAAACAACCAAAATCTGGCAACATTTGCAGCATAATAATCATAGCCTGATTTATTTCCAACATATATAGATTTGAATGTAAGATTGCCTTTGAGTGGGCCACATCACCAAATTTTTAGAGTCAGGACAGATATTTGCTGCATTCCACCAGGCACAGAGGGAAGAATCAGGCTACTAGAAATGTGTGTCCCTAGCAACAGCTTATTAGCTTATTTTAAAAACCACAAAATGCTGTTAGTTTGGGACTGAGACACTGAATATTCCAATTTGAAAATAAACAACTATATATGATATAGTCCCATTTTAAAAAAACAAAACAAAACAAAACAAAACAAAACAAAACAAAACAAAACAAAAACCCAGAAGTCTTGATTGACACAGCCCTGGCAGGTGACAAATGAGCTTTAAAGCATTGTATAACTGGCAACTCTAGCTGACATGTTGGGCCACCATGACTTTAGTCTGTGCATGTTCTTTGTTCTCACTTCTTCCCTCATCCCAGCACCACGTGATGTGACCCAATGTTTCCCTCTCCCTGTCTCACCAAAGTGCCTTGCATTTAGTGGACTTACTGTTTGCTAACTCGTCCGCATTCACTGTTTCTAGCACCATTTCTATCCTTTGCCATGTGAACATCAGGGACAGTCAGTCAGGAATGCCACCCAATGGGAAAAAAAACTAACAGAGTTTGAAAACAGAGTAGAAAATTATGTACAGGATAAATCAAATCTATACCATTCCTGAACAGAAAGTTCCCCAAATCTTCATGAGCATGAGTTTTCTCACTCTTTCATGAGTGGCATGTTGGATAAAGAAGGTCCATGCTTCCATCCAAAGGCCGTTTGGGACCTTCTGACTTTAAACACCAAGGCCCCAGTATCATCTCCCAGCATTTAGCATTCTCAAAGCTTCCTGACCTATAATCTCAAAGACTTCATATTCTCACACTCGTATCTCTCCGCATGTGTTCTGTTCTCTCTCGATTTTTGTTTTTACAATCATTTTTAATTAAATGCATGCTGAATTGTCAAATGTGTGAGCATTTAATGGCTTTAGTATATGTGTAATAATCTGTCTAAAACATTCAGAGGGGGGAAAATCTACTCTTTAAGTAACTCTAGATTATTTGATAGAAACTGAGTGCCCTCAAATATTATGAAGATGGTTTAAGTTGCTCAGCATAGGAGGAGTTGAATATGTCTTCTGGTATTGAGATATATATATATTTACAGAATTTAGGATGCCTTCAACTTTGAATTTGGCATTTTAACATGCATAAGGTGGGGAGGGAGCTGAACATCGGCTAAGTTCTGAGTTAAAATTGAGGGACAATCCTATCCTTGAAAGGGGACCTGGAAATCTTTTTTCTAAATTAAAAAGAAGCTGCATGTGCACGGAATGCAGAGTGAGTTCTCTAAAGCAACATGTGACATTTTACTGCCTTTTTGTTGTGTTTTATATCTTGTTCTCTCCAGGCATCGTGGACTCGACCAGAGAAGCAAGAGGTATAGCTTACCTGACCACTAGCCAGTCTCTAGCTCTGAAAGCATTTCAGTTTAACTCACCATCACCGTTAATAACCAGACTTGCTAACCTAGTGAGCACTTTAGGTAGATTAAAGATTAGGTTCATAGCAGTAGACATCACCTAGCAATAGTGTCATTTTTTAGAATGAGCAAGCAAGCTGTGTTGGGAGTGGAGGAGCAAATCTTTATTATTTTCTAAAACGAGACCTTATTCTCTTGCTGGTGCTGGTAAAATCATACCCAGGTAATTATATTGATAGACATAAATTGCCCCAATTCCCAAGCCAGGCATTTTGAAAAAAAAAAAAAAAGAAAAAAGAAAAATTTTTTTTAAAACTCTCATCTGGTGTCTGTGGCTTTGGACCATAAAGTCATAGAGTGAGTGACCTAAAACCCACTCAGCCCTTCCCTTTCCAGCTCAGCTCATCTTGTTGCTCACTTACTTGATAATGACTGGCCTTTCACACTGCATTTCCTGTCAAAAGCAACACCAAAGTCATCTCTCACCAGTGTCTCCAAATCGTTCAGTGTATCCATTATCTTTATGGAGCATTAAATTTGTAAGATTGGAGTGATTTGGCACAAATGGTTTTATGTTTTGTAATGTCCGTAGCATTTAGCCTTTGCAATTTCCCTGCCCACTCGCTTAAGTTTAGATGTCATGGGACTCGGGTTGAAAACCGAAGCTAAACATTAACCTTTCTATTTCATGTCATCATGCCCACCATTTTTTTAACCTGGTTTTGTAACTGCGAGTGACCAATTGTAACGTTAAAAACCAGTTGCCCTGGTACTAGGGAGGTATAACTCAGTCAGTAAAGGGCTTGCCACACAAGCACAAGGACCTGGTATTGAGCCTTGGCACCCATGTTAGAAGCCAAGCAATGTATTGTGGACTTTTAATCTCAAGACTGGGAAGAAATAAACAGGTGAATCTATGGGTCTTATTGGCCAGCTAGCCTCACCTAGTTAAGGAGCCCCAGATCCCTGCGAGAGACTCTTTCTTGAAAAACAAGGCTCTTGAAGAATGACACTTGGGTTTCATTTCTAACTTCCACATAGACATACGTGTATACACACACACACACACACACACACACACACACACACACACACACACACACACACACACAAACACACATGCATACTACCTTTAGATGAGGTTCAAAAATCTAACCTGTGAATACTTTCTCTTAAAGTCCCTTTTGAATGTCTCCAAAACAAGCATTAATACCCCAAATAACCGTCACAGAAGAGGATTCAGTAGTCCAATAAACTCTATATTTTGATTGAGTGAGTGTATCCTCTCAGTCTTTTGAGGTAGTAACCATTCAAAATACATAACTCCTGTCTTTAGGTCATAGACATAAATATTGAATGCTTTTTAATACTTAAAAGTTGTCATTGGTCCCCTGGCAGGGACATTCATTTCCTCACCTGAACAGTCTGCCATGGTCAAATCTTGTTCATCGTAAGTTCATCTCTGTGATGTGCCTTCCTTGATGGCATGGGGTCTGTAGTCAAGCATATGTCCCTACTGAGATGCTTCCCTCCTGTGGCCTTGAAATCACTTAGTGCTGTCACAGCTGAGTGTTTTATTGGCCAAAAATCATAGCCCTTTTGGCATTCAGGAAGGAGAAAAAAAGGGGTAAATGATGGAGCCAACTTCCACAGCTACAGATCTTATTCTGTTGGCCTTGTATATCTCTCACTGTCATTCTGATCTAGACTTGGCTTGGGAGATGCTGAAATCTATCAGGAAGCATTAAGGAGATGCTAAATGGATTATCATTATAAGTGGAAATAATATGTTTACTCCCAGGAGGACAGACACCCCCACTCCACTTTCCAGAAGTGTCTTTTATCTTGAATATTTCACTTTGAACTTAATTGACTTCCAAGTGAAGGCTGCCCAGGGGCCTCAGAAGTTCCATTTTTTCCCTACTTGACTCATTCAAAGATGAAGACCATAGGCCAGATGAGTGCAACAGTGGGATTGTGTTATGACCAGGTTCATTCTGGATGCTCTGAAAGGCTTAGCACTTTTACTAAGAGAGAGAACTATTTTGATGAGAATAAGCAAAGTTATACATATTTTTTTAAAGAGTGAGAGAAGGATCTCCTTGCTGTAATATTCTTATTCCTCTTCTGTCTAAGCTCAGCTGCTCCCTCTGAGGGAGCCTCCGTGGTCAGCAGGACTTTTGGTTGAAGTGTCTAATGGGTGTATCCCTGTGCCAGAAAAAATTATTTCAGAAGGAGATAACCCCATCACACAGGAGTCTATCAATGTAACCTCCAAGAGATGACTGGATATCTGGCAAAGGGTCCTATCATCAAACATGCAGTGAGCTACTACAAAATAGGAAATTCATACAGAAACTGTCTCCTTGTCTGATGACATCATTAAATGACAGAAATCACACAGGGAAGTGTAGGCAAGTAGACAGGTTTTTGAAATGAGCCAAAAAAGGTCCTGCAGCCTCTCTGAGCTTGTCCTCAGACATTTCTGAGCAAAGGCTGTTCCTATCTTGTTTTGTACTAATATTCCTACTTGCGTGCCTCTCTCTGCCTTCTTTCTATGTGGACATGTCCTCTTGGATTCCTGAGAATTGTGTATATGGCAGTCTCAGGAAAAGCCTGATCTGACTCACATAGGCTCACAGTTCATTCCAAGGTTGAAAAGACCCTGCATGGACCTGGAGTCCTTTCTCCCTTCAATTCTTTTGTGAAAAAAAAAAAGAGGAATGATGAGCAAACAGGCCAAATTTTTGGAGATAACAAGAATGACTTCACGCTTTCAGTGTCCCTAATACAGACTGATGGATGAAGATTTTGTTTGACATATAAAAATAGCCACTAATATGAACCACTGTCAGCCTACAAGAAAAGGAGTCCTGAGGTCTAGCATCTCCAGTAAACTGTATGTCTCTGGGCTCTCTGGGACAGTCTCCTGTCACCTCTCATTGACGTGAATCACTTCCTAGGATACAAGTTCTTGATCAACAAGCTTCCTCTATGTACAGGGCATCCATCTCTGAGAAAAAGAGCTACACACAGCTGTATGCAGAGATGATTTTCTTTTGCCCCTTCCTTCCCTTGTTGGAAGCATATTTTAGGCCCCAGATACAACTCAGAGAAGTGAAATGAACCTGATTCAAATAGTACAGGTTACAGAGGGAAAATGGACACTGTGTCGTAGGTCTGCTGAGATACAAGGCCAGAGACACCTTTTCAAGTTTGGTTTTGGTTTGGGTTTTAGTTTTTGATCTTTCTGAACTGGCTGGCAAAGGATAGTGTGGTTCTGCCCTCTGGGCTCCTAACTGATAGAAACTGAGGTTAGGTACCCTTCAGATCTCTGAAGAACAAACCCAACAGGATAGCGGATGCAGCACATCCTCTTGTCTTATGCTACTGCGCATCTTTCAGTGGACCTAATGTCCCAGGTTACATAGAATAGGGCCCTTCTTCAGTTTACCAACTTTCTGGGGAGTCTGGCCCAGGAACACCACCGAAACCCTTCAGTGGCTAGCAACCCTTTTGCTTACAATGCCAAGGAAGAAACCCTTGCAAATGTTCTACTATCCATGGCCTAGGGATTATGTGCGGATTCATTTCTTAGCAGCGTTTGTAACTCTCAAGAGTCAGTAAACTAATGGTAGTATCAAAGACTAGGGATGGATGCAGGCTTTGCTGCAAAGGATCCTGGGTGAGCCTGTGACTCTTTCTGCACTGTTCTTCAAGAGGGGGCTCTGTTACTTTCAGCTTAGTGGGGCATGAGCTTTGATTTGTTCCCATGTTAAGAATGAGAATTGTCTTGCTATCAAGCATGCAGGAGAGAGGCATTCATAGGAAAGACACTTCTTGCATTTCTTACATTTGGGTCATTGGCATTTCCTAGTATCCATTTACACATCATAGAAATGTGGGTGGTAGTCAGACCAGAAGGAAAGGACAGAGGAGAGTGGAAGGCAATGCCTTGATGGAATCTGTGCCAGCCAGGGCTTAGTTTCCATTTTAACATGCCTTAAACTAGTCTTGGGGAACCTTAGTATGCCCACAACCAACTGAGTCCCATTTTCTGTTTGAACTGCTTTCAAGTTTCCACTCTGCTCCCACACTCTCCTCCAGTATGAAATAGGTGACGTGAATTTAGAGGGTGACATAGAGAGAGGACTAGAGACTGATCATAGACAAGCAAAATACTTGTCTCCTAGACCCCACACTGCTCTAAGTTGCCCCTGCCCTCTGCCTCACCTCAGTGTCTGATGCTGTCCCTTTCCTCCTGGCAGACTCTGGATGGGCACATGGTGGTACGGAGCCATGCCCGTGTGTCCTCCCTGACCCTGAAGAGCATCCAGTACACAGATGCTGGAGAATATATCTGCACTGCCAGCAACACCATTGGCCAAGACTCCCAATCCATGTACCTTGAAGTTCAATGTAAGGAATAACTTGGGAAGGGGTGGGAGGAGGGAGGAGCTGTGAAGGGTCTGGATGCAGGAGACAGAAGCTTCAGCTTCAGTAGAAAGTTCTACCTAGTGCATTCCTCGAGGCTATTGACTCTCATCGGTTTCAGGCCTATGGCCTGAAGTATCCACACACAAACGTTATCCTCAAAATGCCCACCAGATCCCCACTGTCTGAGTTCTCCCAAGCAGAGAATTCCAACATGAATTCCAAAATTTCCCAGAGTTCTACTGCTCCAGACACCAGCTCTGCTTTGTGTCCTGCTTACCTTTCTAGTGGCAGAAGACAGACTCAGGGTGTCCCATGAGAGTGGTTCTGACGGTCATTGTCCTTCATTGTAGATGCTCCCAAGCTCCAGGGCCCTGTGGCTGTGTACACTTGGGAAGGGAACCAGGTGAACATCACCTGTGAGGTCTTCGCCTACCCGAGCGCCACCATCTCCTGGTTCCGAGATGGTCAGCTGCTGCCAAGCTCCAACTACAGCAACATCAAGATCTACAACACCCCTTCGGCTAGCTACCTGGAGGTGAGTTAGGGACTGGGAAAGGCAGGGCGGAGAAGGCTGTGTGGTCATTTCTCCTGCTTCTCTGGCACATCCAGAACTGGGGAGCATAGGGTGGAGAAGAAACTGAGCCTTTCTTCCAGGTCCCCATCCTCAGCTTCACTGGTCCTGACCATGTGGCTAGGCTGGGACTGAGGAGTGGAATGTGTCTCTTCCGTGAGTCACTGGCTCACATACATACAAGGCTTCCACTCATACAAGGCTGAGTGGAAGTCCCTGGTTGAAGAAGCATGGTTAATGTGTACCTCACCTGATTTATTCTTTGCTAGCTGTATCTAAGAAAGGAAGATGAGTGTGACCGCCCTTGTTTCACTTGTAAACCATGGGTTTTATCTTTCTACAGGTAACCCCTGATTCAGAAAACGACTTTGGAAACTACAACTGTACAGCAGTGAACCGTATTGGACAGGAGTCCTTGGAATTCATCCTTGTTCAAGCAGGTAAGTGCCATTCAGTGTTAACTTTCACACCATCCTTGCCCTCATTGGTCCATCTTATACATTTCAAAGATACCAATGAAGGGGTTGAAGATGAAGTCAAACTCTAAAGCTTGATGCTGTTAGCCACTTAGAGTGAGAGAATCTAGCTATGAGACTAGTTGAGGAGAGTGTGAAGTAAGCTAGGAAAATGGAGTCTCCAAAATCAGAGATTCTTACGTTTAGATAGGATTCCTGAGATGGAGCAGAAACATAGGAGACATACTTCAAATTGGGCGTTCTGGTCTTGGTCCACATATATGACCTGGGTGTCTGTATGTATTCTCACAGACACGCCATCTTCTCCATCCATTGACCGGGTGGAACCATACTCCAGCACAGCACAGGTGCAATTTGATGAGCCAGAGGCCACAGGTGGAGTGCCCATCCTCAAATACAAGGCTGAGTGGAAGTCGCTGGGTGAAGAAGCATGGCATTTCAAGTGGTATGATGCCAAAGAAGGTGAGTCTAGTTCGCACCCTAGAATTCATCAGATCCTTGTTGACTGTGTAGGTAGGGAGTGTGCAGGATGCTACCATCGGCCATCCCATCCAGCTTCCTCCAGAGCTTCTTCAGCTAGCATTAGGTCAGGGTCATGCTTTCATAGAATTGTTCACCTTCTGTCCTTTACTGCTTCAGAACCTAGTTCTTGTGACCTCCCCAGGACAAGAAGGACATCTCAGGTGATCCCCAGACAGAAGACCTGGTTAGGTGCTGAGTTCAATGAGAAAATGCAGAACATCCCCCACTCTGCTCTCTGTTTCCTCTCTGATGACACCTAGGCATCTCTAATGGTCTATACCCAGTCACAAAACCAGCAAGATGACAGACAGATCTACCATGAATAAACCCTGTTCTGTCTTTCAAGTTAAGTCAATCTAGTGAGGTCTTTCAAGATTAAATATCCCCATTTTTCTCTCTTTCTTTCTGTCTCCCTCTCTTCCTTCCTTTTTCCCTTCCTCCAACAAGACACCCCCTGTGTGTGTGTGTGTGTGTGTGTGTGTGTGTGTGTGTGTGTGTGTGT
>JANHMN010000024.1:9742060-9764699 GCA_030674055.1 Rhabdomys pumilio | reverse complement strand
TGTGTGTGTGTGTGTGTGATGTATATGTGTGTATATGTGTGTATATGTATGTATGTGTATGAGTGTAATGTGTGTATGTGTGTGTAGTGTGTATATATGTGTGTATGTGTGGTGCATATGTCTGTTTGTGTGTGCATATCGGTGTGTGATAACGATCTGTTTATAATCATAGGTGAAGAAAGTTTTCATAAATAATATCAAGAGAAACTACTTGTCACATATAATCCCTTCCAGGCACGCGTGGCAAGAACCCATGTCATGAGATGGTGCATTCTGTTAGCTCACAGGGGCAAAGGGATATGGCACTCAGCTAAAGCATTTCTCTCTCATTATTTTTAAACAGCAGCATACTTTCAGAAGGATATCTTGACCTCACATCTTTGCCTTTCTCTCTTAACTTCAACTGTCAATAGTTAGAACTTCCTTCCCCCACCCCCAGACCTGTGAAAATTATGATAAGAAACCTAAGGATTTAGGGTCAGTCATTCAGTCCCAAACTGCAAGCTGGGGTAAAGCACACAGCAAAAGGACTATAGGTGAGCTCAAACAGGAAAACCCTGGTTTACACTGTAAATCTCAAGCTCCTTTCTTAACCATGTAGTCTTGGCAAATCTGAAGGCATCATTGGATCCATAAGTAGTTAAGTATATTTTTAATGTCACTGTCTGTGTGCTGGACCAGATCTGGTTCCTGTTATTTGGTATTAGTCCTTTACCTGTGGTGGCCTTTTCCTTTTATGTGTGCCTTGACTCTTTGGAGTCCTGTAGGGTACTAAGAAAGTCACGGGTGTGCGATAGGGAAGTAGAGTTAGACCCTTCAAGCTGTCCCTTTCTGGCTAGAATCTACCCAGCGTCCTTCAGTCATCTCCCTCTCCTGTTTGACCAGGACAAACACAGAATGACTCTCATTAATTAAACACAATCTATTATTCTTTCAGGACTCTTCCCGGATGCCCTACAGCTCACTGCCATCCCTTCCCCGAGGATGCTGAGACAGTTCTGGAATCTGTGAATAAATAACTTGCTGTTGTTTTTCTTTTCCTTTAACAGACTCTGGGATTGACCTTGATTGACATCTGGGCCTTGACAGAAACACCCCCTCATTTTAAAAGTGTTCATGCTCCTTGGTGTGGTATTAATACGCAATGTTGCAACTGTATCTAATGCTTACTGGTGTTGTTAACTAAATGCGCTATATAGTTTGTTATTCTTCTCCTTCTGGGCAGTATGTCTGCCCTCCCAATGTTTCCTATATAAGCTGCTAATTTAATTTGATTTCTCCTTTTATTTAGTCTGTGATTTTGTTGTTGGTTTTTTTCTCCCTGCCCACTGTTTACATCAGTTTTTAATTTTTTTGTATTTTTCATGTGACCTCCTCCACTTTCCTTTCAACCAATCATGTGCGTGCGTATCATGTGACTTTGTCATGTGGCTTGCATGGTGCTGATGATGTCGTCCACGCTGGTGAACAGAAGGTAAAACTCTTTGTTCTGATTAGAAGAATAAACCTGGAGCCACAGCCTGGCACAAATTTCTCCCTGTCTCAGATTCAGCAACGCCATTTGAAAGATTTGCTCTTGCTATCAATTCGTGTCTAGAATTCAACAGTCCTTGCAACCTTGACACGGCAATTTGATAACTTGACAGCCTTCAGTTTAATATTTTCAAGAAATCTGGTCATACCAACTTTCCTCTCAGTAAAGCCATGTCAGCCACAGCACAGTTTGGGAACTTACATTTTTAACAGACTTCACAAACATTATTTCCCAGAAATATGCTTTGAAAATTAGCCTTGTTGCTTAATGTTATATCCAGTAGCTTCATAAACTACAATTTCTCCAAAATGAGTTGCAGCCCCTGTGGAAACCTTTTTGCAACCTTGAAATGCTCCAGGAAGAGAGATAGTTCCCTGCAAAGGTTGCTCTCCTGTAAAACCAGAGAGTGCTTCACAAAATTTGCATAAATGGAGGACTTTTCTGAAATGAGAATTTGGATTGATGACTGAGGTGACACTTCTCAAAAGTGGCCCTCCCCACCCCCACCACCCCCAGGCAGGAGGCACAAATCAAGCAAAAGTCACTTGGCAATTAACGGTGACTGGAAGTCTCCGTGTAATCAAGAAGCACATGATTGACCCTTACAGAAAAGGAAATAAAATTAGAGCCTGATGAAGCACATACGGTGACGAAATAATTGGTTAATATCGCGCCTGTCACAACCTCGTTAAAGTGGTTCTCACTCACCATCAAGAGAGAAGGAGGCGTTGGCTCTCAGCTTCCCACACTAAACCCAGACCTGTTCAGAGCCTCCCCTGGGAGTCACAGGCATTCTGTTCTAGCCTAACTAAAGTTTTACTTCGCATCACACCCTAAAGACACATACAGGCTGCAGTGATCACGTAGCCAGACTAACACCAATAACCACCCAGTGTACCTGCGCATGCAAGAGCCTCCCTCCATTTGACCTCACCTCTGACCTCATTTCTCTGAGAATTGATTGGGCGACATCCACACAGTCAAAATCACAATAGTGTGTCTTGCATGGTCTTTGTTCCTGGTCTGAGTCACACTCCCTATATGTGTTACCCCGTGTGTGTCCCCTTTCCTTCTCCCTCCATTCACCCATTGTCACTGACAGCTTCCTCTTAGTAGCTGTGGCAGCATCACCCTAAATCCAGTCCCATCTACATCCAGTCCCCTGGACTTGCAGAGGAAACCCCTTCATTTCCAACAATGAGTTGCTCTATATTTTACAATATTTTATTTTATTTATCCAACAAAATAGAAAAGTCCCCAAAACAAAAGAACCTTGTAGACCACAGTAATAATTTGATCTATGTTAAAAATTGGCATTGGATCTGTCAGTCTTGGACAAAGAATATTGCGGGCTTAAGATTGCTAAATCTTAAAGATTTTCCAACCCCTCACCCCAAATATAATGACTTTTTCAAGCAGAGGTAGACTTCTTTCAGAGTCATGGTGACTGCTAAGTGGTTAGTGGTCTAGAAAAAAAAAAAAAAAAACTTGGGACTTGCCTGTAGGATATTAAAAGTATGCAGATGCTGAAGTTTGAATTTGGAATTTGTTAAATTTTTTAAAAAACAAATTTGGCTATTGCAGTGCAGTGCTATGATTCAGGATGTGTGGGCAACTAAACCAAAAGAGGGGAGGAGGGATGGAGAAGTTAGAGTAGCAAAATGTATGGGGTAGGAAAATGAAGCTTTGTTAAGGACAGCCCCCAACTCCCTCCCCTGGTTATTAGTAAGGATTTAAATGATTTGGGCCTGAGTTCAGAAGCTTTAAATAAGCTAATAGCATCTCTCTTGTTAGTGAATCCTACATACAACAGCTGATGAAGTCAGGTGTTCCCCGTTCCATCCTCTGTCCATCTACCCCCACCCCAAATTGCCTGGGATGCATATAATGTGTACCAGATACTCTACCCATCAGCCAGACACTATTTATCACGTTCCAGCCCGAAACAGAGAATGAAGAGAAGGGAGTTAAGCCAGGGACTAAATCTCATCATCCATCATCAAACAGCTAAGTCCCTTCTACAGGGCAGCAGGAGTGGATTTGTCTGGATGAGCTGAACTCTGCCCTATGCAAACTAAGATGCCCCTGTTGCCTCCCCTCCCCACCCCCAGTATATCTGAAGAGCTTTCACTTGAGGTGCCTCTGCAGAGAAGTGGCTTTTTATAGCTCATTGTCCATGGACTCTGTAAATGGGACTTCCGGTTTCCCACCATCAGCATGAGTGTGACAAGCCCGCTGTGCTCCCCCTGCCACGGTGTTGCATGTCTGAGCATGGCTCTCTTCACACCCTTTCATAATGATCTTTTTTTTTCTTTAGCTACTGACCCTGACTTGTGTTAGGCAATGCTGGTTCTGACGAACTAAATTCTTTAACACCCACTCTTCCTTCTTAGATTGAAAACATCACTAACCGCCCCTTCCACACCCTCCTTTATTTTATTTTTTTACAGCTGTGTGTTTGGAGCCTCGGCCTCTGACAGGTCGACACAGACTTTCTACTCTAATTGCCTTTGTTTCGAAGGATCTCCCACCCTGCCGGCTCCCAGGGTAGAGAGGTAGCCGGAAAGGTCCTCAGAGAGGGGCAGTGGAGTGTTATCATCCTGAAGCCTTCGTGTAGGGACCGGATCCCCTAAGGTTACCAGTATGAGGGCAGGAACATCCCAGTTGCCCACTTAATACTCACACCAATGTTCATGAATTAGTGAAGTGTGGCGCCCCCTTGTGGCTCAGAGGCAGCAGCGGAGTTCACTGGGTCATAGTTATTTCTGTCCTAATTTCTTCAGCCCATAACCACAAGCCAAACCTTCATGGCCAGGTGGTGTTTTTTTTTGTTTGTTTGGGGTTTTTTTTTTGTTTGTTTGTTTTTGTTTTGTTTTGGGTTTTTTTTTTTAGAACAATGAAACAAAGATAGTCAATTAATCCGTTGGTGCTTTCATGCCACCCACAAGAATGGAATCGGTGTTTTTGTGACTCAGTCTGTCAGAGTTCATCTGTTGCTGTCTAATTTGCATTTTATCATTCAAACCCCTCCCTGCTGCTCCCCAACACACATTCATAATTCCTAAGAGAACTGGACAGGGATGGACTTGGCACCAGGTCGCAACCATCCATAATTCCAGTCTTAGGGTATCTGATGCCCTCCATAGGCACCAGGCACTCATGTGGCACACATGACATCTTTGCAGGTGAAACACCCATACACATTTTGAATAAATAAAATCTCAATCTGGCCACATCCCTACCTACATATTCCAGATTTCCTGAAGCCAGGGACTCGGGTGGCAAAGGTCAACCCTTAAAAAAAGACCACTTGTCTCCAGAGACTTACTTGGGATAAACAGTGCTGAGGACAAATTGGCACCTTTATCTTTAATATAACTGAGGAAGCTAAGCTTTGGAGGTGTGGGAAATGCAGGGAGGGACTCTCAGAGGAGTGTCAGGGGGAGTTATAAAGACCAAGAACAGACACAGCCTACATCAGGAGTCATTCATTTGATATCTCTAGCTAAGAACGCCATTTCAGCAAGGAGAATTAGTGGCCTAATCAGTCTAAATCCCGATTCCCCAAGGCAATTTGCTAATCCTCAAAGGACCTGTCAGTACTGTTCCTTGATGGAACCGTAATGTGTCTGAGCCAGAGACACGAAACAGGCTTCCCATGTGAATAGAAAAATCATCCATTTTGGACTTGTATAAAGAGGCATAGAATAGAAAAGGTATACCCAAGGTTAAAATTGCTGGGAAGAAATAACTGAACAAAAGAGGTGAGAGTTGGGATAAGCAAAGTGTTCAGTGATTTAATTCACAACAACGGAAGTTTATAGTAAAAATGCTAGATTTCAGTACAAACGCTAGATCAATCAATAGTTCAACGTGAGTGTAGCTGAGACTGCAGACCTCAGTGCAGATCTGTGTGAAAGAGAAGGCACAGTGAACGAGGGCTGGGAAGTAGGCTCAGTAGTTAAGAGTACAGCTTTTGCAGATGACCCAGGATAGTTCCAGTAACCACACTGGGCAGCTCACAACTGCCTGTAACTCCAGCTCCAGAGGCTCTGGCACCCGCTTCTGACCTCTGTAGGCACCCAAACTCACGCATACAAACCCACCCACAGACACATAATACATACATAATTAAAAATAGACATTTAAAATGGATGAGCAAAGAGCAGAGACAGAGCCCTTGACGGGCTGTTTGCCCCTTGGTCTTTCATGATCAGCATGTTGTTGGCACTGGGCTCCCTGGAGTGGAGCAGGGAATCCTCGTCTCCTCTCACAATTCACAGATGCTTCTTCCCTAAGCCCCAGGCTTGCTGTGATTTTTATTGCAAAGTCTTTTCCACCTCCAGGCCCCTGCAGATGAGAGGGAAGGCAAGCAGCAGACTTGGATTTAAGGAAGGGCGCAGAAGCCCAGTAATTCCAAAGGAAGAACCTGTAATCTCCAGGGCCAGAAATAAACATTTCAATTATGGTTTCTCAGAGGGCACTCATCAGCCTGCCTATGGTGTATCTGACAGTACTCGGCCTTTTTCATACCATTTTTTTCCATGTATGCATGACTTATGGTCTGCTGGAAAATATCAGAACTGTCCAGAATATTTGTTACTGGTAAGGTTTATTTTTAAAGTTGTGCTGTGTTCAGCTTTAACATAAAATAGTTGAGGGGGAAATTGAATCCTAGATGACGCTAAACTCAGAGGGTATAATTAACCCCAGGGGTCTTCTTAAAGCAACATGCCTATTGCTGATGAATGGTAAACCAACATTCACAAATAATTACAATATTGGTTTTTCTGAAATTGCCCATAATGATTTCAATCACAGCAGCAGCCACCCCAGAACCTTGGGACCCCCTAAATCATTTCCTCTGCTAATGTGTTCAATTAAGCAGTGAGCTTCTGTAATGCTGAGGCGCCACTGCCTCTGCAATGTCCCCTTCCTCATCAAGCCTGGCTTTGTGCAGAAAAAAAAAGTTTTGTTAGCCCAATTCCTAATCTATAGTGAAAAGCACTTACAAAATCTTGTAGGGCCACCAAATTTGTCCAAAAGTTCCATGTTGGTTGAAAATGATCTTTCTTCAGGCAAACTGTCACAGGAAAGGTTACACTACTGTCCAAGGCCCCACTATCTTTTTAATGAATCATAACTATATCATGTTTTTCATCTTGTTAAAAAAATGTCTCATTTACCTTTGAGATATCCAACATCTGATAGACAACACCTAGAGCTCAATACAACATATATGATTGATTTGTATGATTAATCATAGGTAAAGCTTTCTAAATGATAACCTAAATACTATATAATATAAAATGCTCTGAGCTTCAAGAGAAAATAAATATGTATCAGAGTATCCTTGTCAGAGAGAATGATAGCTAATTCTCTTCTCGGTATGTAGAACTGTGAGAGCTCTGGTAGATTTTAGGTTTTGGGTTTTTTTTTTTTTTTTTTTGAGATTCTAATTATATGCATATTTTTCGGAAACAAATCCACAGATAATACCCTACCTTTAGTAGGGCTGCTGGGTTCTTCAGGGACTCCTGGGAGAGATGTCTGTTCATTCATCTAACTTTAAAGGGACTTGAACTGTCTTTTAAAGACCATATTTTTTTTTTTAAAGAAACTTTACAAAATTGTAAAACATGACATTGATAACTGTATGTCTTTGAGATACGGAGCTGTTGATCTTAGGGTGTGTCTCATAACAAAAACTAGCTGATGGTCATGTATCGCGTTTTCTACCCTCATGGTGTTGTGAGGAATGGCCAAGGAAGAGTTGACACTAAATTCACCCATGCTGGGATGGCGGAGGTGGAAGGACCCTTATATTGACTCCTGGGCTCCTTTTTTGCAAGTATGGAGACAGAATAAGGCAGTGATGCTAATGATACCCACACCTCCCACCAAGCAGAGTTCAGAGGAGGTGTTTTAAGCCCTTGACTATGCCTTGAATACCCACAGTGCTCCCTTCTGGGAAGAAATAGTGAGGTTGGTTCAACAAAGCAGCTGGCTGGGTGAACTCCCCTCCACCTCACTCCAAGGAGAACAGGCTAAGCTTTCTTCACCTGCCTGCTGTATCCCCTTCTTCGACAGGGAGCATCCAACACAGTCCATGTTGTGATCTCAGCGCAGAAAGCTATCATGCCATTTCCATTCAGTCCTGGCCACCAATCATCTCCACCTAGGACTAGGGGTTTTCCTGGGATGTTGAGCTTTCTGTGCTAAAGCCTGTGATGTCCCAGGATCCCTGAGATGCCTTGATCACCTTAATTCTCTCAGGGGGTAGAACGGGTTGAGCTCTCTTAGGGTTCCTTCAGCACGACTGTGGTCAGCATCATGGAATCTACCCAGAGGTAGATTATTCTACCTTCTTCTAAATGAGACTCCACCTTGAGCCCTACCAGACATTTATAATGGTCTAGACACAAGTGCCTTATTGCCTAAGATGATAAAAAAAAAAAAACAAAGAATTTTGAAAAGCCTACATAGATTGACATATTTACCTTTGCATTCTGTTTTTTTAACGTTTCTTAAATTCCCAACCACAGAACAGATATTGAGCCTGAGTTTTCCCAAATATCCTTCAGACATCAAGATTATGAGTCCTCCCTGTTAGAGTACATACCGCCCCCTCATTTCCTCTAGTTCTCGGAGCCCACCCATGCCCACATTGAACCAAGGAGTCCGCTTACAGAAATAGTCTGGGTTATTAACCAGCTCCAGATGATGTGCATGCTACGCCTCAGGGGGTGTCTCGTAGGGCTCTGGGTGGCATGTGCTTGTCCTCTCTACTTCCACCTTTGAGTCTGAGAGAGGAGGCTCCCAAGTCCGAGAGAGGAGGCTCCCAACAGCTGAACTAGGACACCAGGCTAAACTGCAACTTTGCTGCAGCCTTCCATTTATGGTGAAGGTTGCAGTGTGAGGTAATTAGCCTCTCTCCCTAGTGGCTCTTCCCTTCCTGACTCTCATGTCATAACCTTCCCTCTCCCCTCTTCCCCTTTCCCCCCACAGACTACAGCCTCCCTGAGAGGTCAGGAAATAGATTACAAGAGCCTGGTCCTCCCTGCAACTCCTGATCCCTCAAAAGTATGGAGTTTTAATTTCAACCCTAGATTACACGTCCTCACCTGTTCCCTTGTTCCCCCAGTATATGCTTGCAGCTTTTTCTACAGGAAACCAGCAGCACAGTACAGAGCCATCCTGACACTCTCTGATTCCTCATACACAGGCTTATCTCCCATCTCCCACTTGGATTCCCAATGCTACTGTCCAAGTGAGCATAAAGCCCAAATAAAGAGAAACAAGAAACTTTATTTTTCTTACTGTAAAATACTAATGCCATTCCCACCTCCCCCCTCCTCTGACAAAGGAAAAGACCACAATGATTGTAGCTTTAATACATTGAAGATCCAAAGACTACCCCTCACTCCACTGAGCCATAAATGCAATAAATGTAGTTACATTCACAGGAAACTTGCCTTTGGCAATTCGTGTTTTATTTAGGCACAATTGGAAACGTATTTTTAAGTGATCTTAAGCAATAAAATTTAATTCATGAAAAGCTAGTTGCAAGAACACGGAGTCATTCACTCCCATCAGTGACCAAGCCCTAGGGACTCTAGGGTGAGTTACAATGTACCCAGAGATATAAAAATAAAAAAATCACAGGGCTGTTTTAAAAAGTAATCTTATGTTTTTAAATTTCCTACTCAGACCTGCCTACATCTGCCCATATTCTAGGCACTCTGTCAAGATGTGTCAGGTTTATAGAAATCAAACCTGTAGAATAGAAGGAAGAAATGTGAGTACCAGTGGGAGAGATGGAAAAAGAAGTGTGCGCAGAGGGAGTGTCTTCCAGAACATTCCCACAAAGCACCCTCCGCTAAAACCAAGTGAGGCAGCCAAGTGGGGTTCAGAGTTCTACACTCAGCGCTTCTTAACCATTTGAATTTCTGGAAAAGCGAGCAAAGTGCCCAGTCCCACCTCATCACTTCATCCCATTTTGATGGGCCCACTCATCATTCTGTGGACCCAGATTTCATGTAAATTCGCTGGCTGTTTCAGGGGAACCCAGTGCACCCAAGCTGGAAGGGCAGATGGGAGAAGACGGGAACTCCATCAAGGTGAACCTGATCAAACAGGATGACGGAGGCTCCCCCATCAGACACTATCTGGTCAAGTACAGAGCGGTGAGTAGCTTCCATCTTCAGAGGCTCCACACACACCCTGGGACACTGATACCTACCTTGCTGAACAAGAACACGAGAATCCCAAGTAAGGTGAGGATAGGACAGGATCCCACCAGACTCTTGGAACGTGGTCAAGGATTTAAATCCCAAGACTGACCTATAGCCATGCCCACAGTGGGACCCTTTGAAAACTTCTACTATGACTAGGATAGTAACATCACTGTAATTTTTGTGATTGTATTTTTCTTCGAAGCGCTATTTCAGTAATCCAGGACTTCTGTGCAAAATTGTCACAGTGTCATATAACAGTCACTACTTTTGATCAAGCATGTTTCCTGGACCAGATGCAATATCCAGACATATTTCTTGTACAGAACCTATGGAGCAGGTATTACAGCTACCCCCTACATTATAGATGAAACAACTAAGGCTACGACAGCCAGCACCTGATGGTCTCACACACCCAAGTGAGGTCTCTAGCTGAGGAGCCT
This sequence comes from Rhabdomys pumilio, assembly GCA_030674055.1. Classification (NCBI taxonomy): domain Eukaryota; kingdom Metazoa; phylum Chordata; class Mammalia; order Rodentia; family Muridae; genus Rhabdomys; species Rhabdomys pumilio. The sequence goes on along the minus strand of JANHMN010000024.1, from coordinate 9,754,488 downwards.
AAGTTCTTACCTCCCTTACTTCAAGATCCTAAGCTGGATCCCTTGCCTGATCTTGGCACCTCAGCCAGTCTATCTGCAAACACTCAGCTTAATTCTGAGCTTCCCTTTTTGGCTCATGCAGCTAAGATCTCTCCTATTCCATCTTTCATCACCGACCCTCAAACTGAGAATCAGTCTCTCCTTTTCCAGTTTCAGAATGACAGACAGTTGGCAAGCTGTTGCCAGGGGTGGGAGCAGTCTCTGGACACTGGGGGAAAAAAAAAACAAATCTTACTAAGATTTCCTAGTAGTTGGAGATTGAGAGCCAGAGAGCAGCTTGCTTTCTCCATGAAGCCCCAAATAATGCTTTTTCCAGGAAGTTTGTTCATTTCTGTCCCTCCTGGGAACAGTTCCCATGGAAATGGTAGGCGGGTCCAGAACACAGCTCTGCAGGCTTGCATACCTTGCAGCCCAGGGTCAGATCTTTAGCTAATCAACTCTCTGAACTGTGTCTCAAGAAGTCAGAGATGAGCTGGCATCGTAGGGGAAGTTGTTTAAGGGCCAGCCCAGAGATACTACTGTATCGTAGGTCCTGTGGTTTGCTTACTGAAGGGAAGGATGCCAGGACTTGCCAGGTGGCTCTGAATAGCTTACTTGGAGCGGGTGGAATAGAAGTAACCTACTTGGAGTAGGCTAGAACACTTACTCCACTATTTGAATGGCTATTATGAGCCTGAATGACATCAAATTCCAGATTTGCCATTTGCCAGCATGGCATCTGAAGAACAGATATTCGCCTTTTCCCAAACCTCTGCAAATGGTAGCCAGGATGCAGGACCCAGCTAGAACTCTCTCCCGAAGGAAGACAGTCTCTGTGTGTGCTTGTCCAAATGGTCACTGAGACTGTGTTTAACAGACAGAGAAACAAACTGCTGAGCTATTTTAGATTCCAGTGACTTTAACCATCCTCTTTCACTTTGAAGCATAATGTTTGCTAAATGCAATCACATATTATTAATATGTATTACATAGCATAAAGTTTGCTTTCCTGCGTGTTTGCTTTATCGTCTGGTTGTCTCTTTTTGTAATGATGTTTGCCAAGGAAGACAGAGAAGGAAGAGCAAAGAGAGACAGCTCAGCTTCTTTGTTTTAAATTAAAACAGCACCATAGCAACATATGCAAAGCTGACTTATAGAGCACAGCCCAGGCTTCCTGGTTAGATTATAGGACACAGAATCCCCTCTGAGCATTTTCCAACAACATTCACAGCCATGGAATGAGCACTCTCGTGTTCCTAGAGGCATCTTTGTGGTTCGTCAGAACTACTTTGCTTGGTGAAATCTCTTCCTCCAGCCACAGGCCTGGACCTGTGGTGACCACTAGACTACCTCGTATCTGACACATTGCTGTGTTCTACCCCCGCCCCCATCCAGTAAACATTTGTCAAACCTCCTTGGGTGTCAAGAGTGTACCTAAGGCATGCTTGGCTTTTGTAAATAGGGGCCAGAGACTAAGTGACAGGCTTTGCAACTAGAAAACCATCTGAAGATCTCTCGGGAGGACTTGAGGCCTCTCTTACAATGTTTTGTTATGGAGACGGTTGCCTAGCAATAGCTTTGGAAACTTCCTTCTGGTACAAACTCATTGGTAAATGTGAATGATGTACCTAGAGGGAATGTTAGGTGGGAAGCAGGGAATCCCTGGATTTTGCTATCTCTCCTTAAGCCCTGGACAATGTTTGCTAAGCACAGTGAGATACTCCATGTGGATGTTTAATCCCAGTCTTGATCCTCAACTGTTTAGCCACAATGATGCCAGACCATACTGCAGAATATAGAAAACCCAGTTCAGTTCAGCACATGCTTTCTGGGCTCCCTGGTATGAAAGGGAAAAACTGTCTGGGGCTTGAACATGCTGGGCTCCAACCTTGACTACAGAGTGACTTTGTGAAGTCACCTAACCTTTGCTCATGTTCCCCTCCTCGGATTTAGTAAGAGCTTGAAGCAATGCCCCAGCAGGTTTGTTACAGGGGTGTAATGAGAAACAGTAAAGCCATCCCTCGGGGCAGAGCCTGGCCTGTGGAACGTACTTAATATGAGGGTTTGCATCTTTAATAAAATTGGAATCTATGTGATATTCACCTGTCAGAATGGGGACAGCATTCTGAAATACAAGAAACATTTGTTGTAAGTCCTCTAAGAACTTAGCACCCAGTATAGGGAATTTAGAGCAAGTGAGGAACCATGTTCACTGTCAACTCCTGTCAGTCATGAAGTTAGTGGGACGGTGGAGTCAGAACCGTGCCACACTGGCATTTGCTGCTGTTGATCTTGGCAAACATACTAGGTGGTTCCAATATGGAAAAGCTGCATCAATTCCCATTTCTTATAACTCACCCCTGCGTTTCAAGACCCCCGAGTTTGTGTCTCCTAGCCAGTCTCACCAGTATTCCCACTGACACTCCCTGGTGTCTTCTGTCCTTCCTGCCGATTGTTCCCAGAAGGTCGCCTCTGAATGGAAACCAGAAATCAGGCTCCCGTCTGGCAGTGACCACGTCATGCTCAAGTCCCTGGACTGGAACGCCGAGTATGAAGTATATGTGATAGCTGAGAACCAGCAAGGAAAATCCAAGGCAGCTCATTTTGTGTTCAGGACCTCAGCCCAGCCCACGGCCATCCCAGGTACAGCCATATTTTGTTTTCTGTCTCTTTCCCGCTTTAAATTAATGCACACAGCCGCGCCTCCTAATGAGCCTGAACAGCCCTGACAACCTGCTTGCTTACAGCCATCCTCATGACCAGTTGCTCATGCCAAGCTTAGTTTTGCCTTATCCCCATCTGTGCAGTGGATTGACATATGCCAGACCTCCAGGAGAGTTTTGCCAAGCATCCTAGGGAAAAGGTCCTGTCTCACTTGGCTTTGACAGATCAATGTTAACCAGTTTATGGGACTCCCTTGGATGGAAAAGGCCCTTACTCCTGCCTTGCCTTGGATGCTGGTTGAACAAGGATCCTTAGTGAGACTTTCTCTGCCATCTGCATCCCGTACTAGGACAACATAACTGGCTTTATGCTGTTTATATGCGATCCTTGCTTCAGCTCTCCAACCATGGTCTAAATCTCTTCTCTCTGGTGGCCCCAAGAGAAGGAATAGATGGTGCCCAGTTAGCTACAAGCTTATCTGTGAAGGGCCTCTCCACTGTGCCAGAGACAAATTGAACGTCTTGGAATGGAGCAAGTGGAAAACATAGATACTGGGACACACCATCAATGAAAGGACAGACCATGGTAGTGGCATTGCTCCTGGGACATGCAGATTTGTCTCTAGGATCTAGGACCAGCTCAAGTGTGGGAATAAAGTGAGAGCCATGATTTCTGAACCACATGCCTTGTGCCAGTGGCCAATCCCCTCATTAGGCAAATACCTCAGAGAAGACCCTGTTCTTCAGCCATCATTTTGCCTTTCCAGGGCCAGATACCATGCACAGGCAAGAGAGACGGTCATAGATCATACAGCTATAGACTGTTGGAGAGGGCTCCTATGCTCTACCATGGTCAGGTGTGGTAGGAAGTCAGCCTGGGGTAGGCCCATCTTGCCCACCCTGTCTGGAAAGCTTGCTTAGCTGCTCATCTCAATTTTCAAGATTGCTCCTCCTGGGAAAGTCAGTCCAGAAAGGGGATAAGCTGCCTGCCCTGTAGGGTTATATGTGCCAAAGTGGGTAGCACCAGAAGAAAAGCTTGGTGTGTGGTTGTTTATGATCGTTTGTGTGTGAGTGGGTTTGTGGAGCGGATATGTGTGGGGCCTCCAGCCAATTGGCAGGTGAGTTTTTAGCTGTAGATTAGAAGTGTCAGTTGGTTGATTTCACTATGGGGAAGGCTTTCTTGCTCAGCTTAGGGTCCTGTGTCTCTATACATCCTGGAAGGAAGTTCTTAGATGTGGTTACAGAAAGTTGGCCTCATGGCTCAATAGAATGTCCAAATGGAGGTGGCCCTGCCTTTCTTCTCTCTCTTCTTTCCTGTGTTCTTTGGTTAGTTTTCCATTGAAATCAAGAGTGTGACATACATGTCTGTCCAGATCCACACTTTGAGGCTCTTAGGATTCCAGAAATAGTGAGTCTTAGATTTAGTGCTTTGCAACAGGCCATACGCTAGTTCTTCCCCAGAGGAGACTGGATGGGCGTGTTTAGGCATGCTGTGTTCCCAGGCTGGGCACTGCCAGTGACTTCACCTTCTAGGCTTACAGCATTAGAGAGAAAAATGCTGGAGCACTCAGCCTGCAGAGGCCTTGTAGGACATCACCCAGGAGCCTATTAGAGCCGGATAGCGTTAGGACTTGACTTGTCCATGGTGTCTCTGTGCCTATTGTCCAAGCGGTAAAAAGACATGACTCTTTGGCCCATCCTAGCAATTTTATTGGAATTCAAGAACAAAGCCTCTTTGCATTGCAAGAGGTACATTTGTGGTCAAATTCCATGGTCGGCAGGGTGGTAGAAGGTGAGGTGTTCAGGACCCTCACACGTGGACGATGAAGGTGGGGGCTCGTGAGGTAGAAAGACAAGTCTGACTCAGCTCTCCAGATTGCCAGTGCTCTGACCATAGCATGGCCCTCCACTGCATCTCAGCCTTCATACACAAAACCTAGACACAGAAGAACATTCTCCCTGCCTGAACCTAAGAGGCTTCGTCTTAGCAAGAGGTAACCCTCTCCTGCTCTGCCCCTGCTGTTTCACTGCAGAGGCTCTTGTTCTCTCACTTTAATTTCATTTGCTCGCTGGCCCTGACCCCCAAATTAACCTGCTATGCTGCTTCTGGCCTTGCTGAGCTGCTGATCCGGCCTACGATGTTGATAGAGCACTGAACTCTCTAACTTTTGTCAGCCTAACTTACTAAGTTGAATTAACCTTGGATTCTGGTTTTTTCTATATTTGACCTATTTTTCCTTTCTTTTTTTATCTATTTTTTTCCTCTGTTTCTGTCTCTACCTTCTCTTTCCTCCCCTCCCAACCCCCTCCCCACCCCCGTGTGTCTGCCGTCACACTTGTCACCCTGGACGTCACTGGGACATCCCCACTGCCAAATTTATGTCTCAACAACCATCTTTGCTCTGGGACCCATTGCTTGGCACCTGCAGCCACCCTGGGAGGAAGCTCCACCTCCTACACCTTGGTCTCATTGCTTTTCTCTGCGGTGACTCTTCTTTTGCTCTGTTAGGAACTTGAATGCGCGGACACACACACACACACACACACACACAGACACACACACTCCACATTGTATTTGATTAAAAGCCCAGTTTCTATGAAAATGATCAGTTGTCCCTCTTGGAAAGAACCTGTCAGGACCACGGTGGCCCTGCCACAGCCACTGAGCGAGTACTCTGTATGAACAAGGAAGGTCTTGGTGACTGGAAACAGATTTACCTCCTGACAATTTTGTCATTCAGTGATACCTTTTTTGTCACTTCTTATGGAGTCTATTCCCTTTTTAATAGTAGTAAAAATATATATGAAGAAGGATTTGAGAGATCTTTCTTCCAATACTATTTAAAAAAAAAACATTATGCAAGGTTTATGGAGATGTTACTACCATCTGCACTTGTGTCTTTGCCGTTGTTCATACCTAAAGTTCAGCAGAGAAGAAATTCTAGACTTCTAAAGCTTGGCTCAGTTTATTGTAAAGGTCAACACATGTGTCACTCGTTCTAACACTGCGCCCACCACCTTTCAATAGGTAGTTAGCTTCGCCTGCATTTGAGTACGCATGTTGAAAGAGCCTCCTGGAGTGACTCACCTAAGCACTCTGCTAACCTGATAGGCAAATTAAATCCCATGTTGCCCATGCAGTGGGAAAAGTTAAAATCGTCTATTTTCTGGAGCTGATGAACATTCTAGAAAGGACTGGTGTTAGCCTCAACATCTTCTGGCCCTGTGACATGTCCGATAGGAATGGGCTTTGCTGTCTGACTCCCAGTAAAGCTGATTATTCCAGTCCACAGTAGGGTGCTTCAGGTCCTGGTGGCAGGTCCTGTCGTGACCTCACCGTCACCATAAACACAGGATACTGGGCATTCTGGAAGCATCCACTGTGAATCAGTCACTCTCCCCACCACCCCCTGCATGCTCCGAATTGCACAAGGAAAGGGGCCAAGTGACAGTCTACTCCCCTACTGTTCATAAGTCAGGCAGTATGTCTGTCAGTACTTCCACAGTACCCCAGCTTGCCTACTGGCCCCCATGACACATTTAAAATGTTTATGAAAAGCCAGGAACTCTTGTAGCTGTTGGGCAATTCACCCAGAAGAGGAGGTGGGTGTGTCACAATCGGATGCATGAAAGCCAAGGCTGAAACCCAGCCAATAGTGTCAGCTTGTGATGGACCTTCTAATGAATAAAATCCCCTCCCCTCCCATGGCACCCGTCATTCTACCTATCTCATCTCTGAACATCTCCACGGAAGCTTAATTTATGTTTCCTTTGGTTCTTCACCTATTTCGTTTCTGTTGTTATTTTTTGTAATGCTCAAAGACTAGCTTTTGCCTTTGGGACTCCGAATTGTAGTGTGCAGGCTATTGCCACCTGCCAATGTGGTGTGTTGCCACCTGCCAGTATTCCCAAGTGTTCAACATAGAGGCTTCACACTGCTCAGCAGCTAAAACTGACAGTTCGTCTCTCTCTCTTTCTCCCCGATATGAACCTCTGCTCTGGACCCGTGGCCTCTTCCCACCAGCTTGGCGAAGCAAGGTGGCACAGGCCAGTACAGCAGAGAAAATAACATGGGCCTCAAGGCCTGATGTGACAGTCACAGGTCATTTAAGGAAAGCATCAGGGAGGGCAAGAGAGGCCCTACCATTGTCCTCTTCTGATGGCCCTGGACAGATGTCACATGCATTCACTCTATGAGAACTCAGCTCAGAGAGTCTCATCCCGACACACTCACAGGAGAGGGACAGTGTTAATATTCCTAGAAAGACCTTTGGAGATCAGCCTAAATGTCCAGAGCCATAGCATGGTTCTGTGCTCGTAGCACACACAAGGCCCAGCTGGAAAACCTCTGGGTTTATTCCAGCCAGCTTGTGGATTGTAATGGTGTGCCCTACCAGACACAGCTTTATCGTGCACTAGCCCCTGCCAGACACTGGGTCCCTCCATGAAGGCTGTGGCTCCTGGCCTAGCCAGGAGTCATTAGAGAGCAGCTCCCAGGAATCTGCAAGGGAGTGGGCTCACCCCACCTCTACACTGTGTATTAATACAGACCGTACACCGTGTATCTACCATGAGGGTTCTCTGCTCAGTTTTTTTTGGGGGGGGGAATATTTATACAGCAGGTTCAGATCATGTTTTTCTACTAATAAGAATGCTAACATCACTGTGTAGATAATCAGCAAGACTTTATGAAGTTTACACCTTTGCATTATTAAAGGATATAACAGTTCGTGTAAACCCAACAGCGTGTTTTGATTTTCTTTGACTTTTGTGTCCAACACAGTGATTTAAAAAACAAAACAAACAAACAAACAAAAAAAGCCCTCTCCTTCCACCTCACTTGCACTTGGTAACTGATTACCAGGAGAGACATTTAAATTGGACCCCACACTTGGTGAGAAGGAGAGTTCTAGTTGAAGGCATTTTCTCATGAAAATCGTTATGTCTTCCTAAGGAATCCTGAGGGTGTCAGGTTCTCTTTTGCCTGGGAGTCCTCAGCAGGCAATGGGAGAGGAATGAACCTTCGAAAAGGTAGGGTGGTAGTGACTCTGAAGACTGGATCGGGGTGGCTGTCCCACCAGCTGCAGAGCTCTCTAGTAAGGTCTTCTGAGTATGCAGTGACCTTTTCTCCCCACTAACAGTACATACCCACATGCATGTGTGCATGAGAGTGCACATGTGTGTGCCCAAGCATACACACACACACACACACACACACACACACACACACACATATCTAATGATAGATAAGAACTAACAGGAGCTTCTGTTGACAACTTGAATTCTATGCATAGCCAGCTCCAGGAAGGAGCAAGCAGACATACAAGGGGTTTATGAGGAAACTAGATCCCAAGTTCAACCATCCTGTTTGAGAGCCATACTGGGGCCCATGGTACAATAACTCAGACCCAGCTGGGCACCTAGAAAGGGTGAGGTCCATTTAAAGGCAGAAGAAATCATATGTATGCAAGTCTCAATCTTCGGGCAAGCTGGTTCCTGCTTTGAATGTCAAGCTCTCAAGCCAGGAACCACAGATGGTTGACAGCCCTAGTCAGGCACTGCTCAGGGCAGCTGCTACCCAGGGAGATGTGTAAAATTGCCCTTCCTGTGCTAGGCACCTATGTGCTGGGCTTGTCAGGGAGGGCAAGGTGAAGATCACGGAGAAGACAGACATCTGAAAGGGTTTCCTTTGCTTTTTCTTTTATGGTCTGTTCAACAAGATGTAGGATCTAGACCTAGTCCCACTAGTTCCCTGGACTAACCTACTCTGTAATACCCACAAAGATGTGGTGTCTTCTGGCTCCAGGGCCCTTTAATTTGTACACAGACTCTCTTTGTTCCCATCTCTCTGTCAGGGCCACCACCATTCCCTCCAACTTCTCACTTTCTGTAAGAAGAATTAGTCCTTGGAAGTGGTGGGCCCCTTTCCGGAAAGAGTTTTTGTTCTATCTATCTATCTATCTATCTATCTATCTATCTATCTATCTATGATCAAATATTTTATGTCTGAAACATGAAGCAGGTCATTACTCCTTTGATGATAAACCCTAGAATCAAGCATGGCCCACTGGAATTGAGGACAAGGAAGGCTTAGGAATGGTGGCCCTCATGTTACCTGGGTACTGGTTCAAATCCCAGTTCTGACCCACCCCCCAGTGGTTCTGGCTCTAGAATGAAGAGTCCCATATGCTAAGTATTTACTAAGCCTCCTCAGGAACCCCACCATAGGCAGAGAATCACTGCTAAGTGTTAAAAGGCATTTGATGTTTATGCAAAATCTTAACTCTAAAGACGAATGGCTAAAGACAGGGGCTACCAGCATTTTAGTCTTCCCAATACACACTATAGAGACTGGCATCTTGGAAACAGTATCATGTGTGGAACACTTTACAAGTCTAGTTTGAAATGGTTGAAAAAGATCTGCAGACCATCCCCCACTCAAGGCCCTTCTAGATACAGGTATCTCGTCCAAGATCATGATCAGAGATACAAAATCTCTGTCAAGAGCTTGTCTGGTCTCTGCTTAATGGTTTCCAGAAACAGCACACACAAGAAACAGCTTCCAAGGCAGCTCACTCTGTTTGACTTCCTATGCTTGTCAATCCTTCCTGAGGAACTGTAGTGTGCTTCTCCCCCTATAGTAGCACCTAAAGATTCTGTACAGAATACAGGTCCCTTTCCCCCCATAGCACACAATTAAGTTTTTGGAATGATGTTCTCATCCCCAGGCTGAAGACTCATTCAGTCACCCAACAAATATTCTGTGAACATTTGCCCAACGTCAGAGTCACATTAGCTGCTGGGGAGACAGAGAAGAGAGTGGGCACCTGCTTGAATGTTCTAGAGAAGCCATGCAGCAGTAGCATGCATACATGCATATAGACGCTCAGAGGAATAAAAAGGCAGATGGGAACAAGAAGAGAGTAGAGCAGAGTCGCTTGTTAGATAAAGAAGGTAGATGTCCAAGAAGATAACCTGAAACCTGAAGCCCTATAAGACCTATATATACAACATAGCCACACAGTCAACCAGCCCTGGAGAGATGACAGGTTGCCATGTCCATTAGGCAGCATGCAGACAGACCTGGGCTGGAATACAGAAGTGAAAGTCAGAGCCTAGTTTACAAGGGTCTGGGGAATCTACACAGAGGCCACAACACATGTGAGACTGGATAGGTCAAGAAAGGCTCCAAACTTTGCATCAAATGAAAGAGAGCCTGCTGAGCTCCTTTTTTGCTTATGTGGCATGACATTCTTCACCCTTGGATACATCCATTCGAATATGCTTAGACCTGGTGGTGAAATCATCAGCTGGTTCTGCTGGGCCCAGAGCAAACGCTGTCCAGCTGCTGCACTCTCATCCTCCGACTAGCTTTTCCATGATTTATTTTTCCTCTTTGGAGAGATGAGCAGTCGTGAGACTAGAAACCTGTCTCGGGAGTTAAGAGATAAGCAGTCACATAGGACTGCTTTTATGTATAAAGTTCAAGATGAAAAACCATTGCTGTTGAGATGGACATGGTAGGCTGAGTCTGTAATAAGAACAATCCAGAGGCCAAGGCAGCAAAGGCTCATAAATGTGAGGCTAGCCTAAACTTCACAGCGAGGGCTACAGAGAAGTAAGACTTGCTCTCAAAAAAATTTTAAGGTTGCCACTAAGTACAAAAATTCATAGATATCCCCCCAAAAAACTATTTTTGTATTTTAACTCTTTCCTCATGAAGTAGAAACTGGATATGTTCTTAGGTGTCAGAAGTTGAGGCTAAGATAACTTTCCTATTCAAGGAAACCACTTGGGACCCTAAAGATCAAGGGGATCAAGCCATCTCCTCCTGTCTCCATACAGGAATAAGGGTTACAGCGTTCTCAAGTGGGTGCTGGAAGAATGAGTCCCTCCAACTGAAGCCAAGAGCAGCTTTCCTGATGCCAAAGCCCACACACCTAATAGCTAGACTCCTTTAATCATCTTGGACCATCTTAGACACAGCAACTGGAGTCCCCAGTGAAGGATTAGAAAAGACCAGCTCAAAGTCCTGAGGAAAGAAGAATGAGAAACAAGCCAAGGTCCTAAAGAGTAAAAACATCTGTGAACCTGGAGTCTCCTCCAGCTCAGGCCCTAGGGCCCCGGGAGGAATTGGTGTGAGCGTTCCTCTCTGGCATTCTGGGCCAGAATTGAGGCTTGTAATTAGGAACAGTGGAAACCCCGGAGAAGCAGTACAGTACCTCCATGAGGCATCCTAGTTCAGCAGATCACAGGCTACATGAGGGACAGAGAGTGGTGGCCAGGAGTGGCAGTGCATACCTGTAAATGCAGCTCTCAGGAAATAAAGCCAAAGGGATTAGAGCCCCTGGCCAGTGAGGTCCTGTCACAAATGTCCAAAAGTATTAAAAGAAAGACAGTAGCCCACAGGTAGTACCATTCCTGCCCTTTTCTGGAGAGATGGCCTAAGATAAGATTGGCAAGCTGCTGACTAGGCTTAGCCATTTGGCAAAGTACAGTATACTCACTATGAAGACAGTTGAGGCCAATTCCCAAGTACTGTTAGCTGTAGGTCTTTCAGCCAGTCCAAAGACCTTGGTGTCCTTAGTCCCTTGGGAGCACAGAAAACATCAGGAAGGGTCTAATGGTAAAATGGAATGAGACTAATGAATGAGAAGTGCCTGTGTCAGTCTGAAACTATTGTCCTCATAATGACTTATATAGGCAGAACTCTGTGCAGTCTTGCTTTCCACAATACCAGCACTGGTGGAAGTCATTTAGAGTCAGTGGGTCCCTCTCAGAAAACTGTGTCAGCAGAGCCACACAGGGAACTCATGTAGGGTCCTTCTGTGGGAGAATTATAGGCCAAGACCTTGGAGGATTGTTAATGGTCACCAGGGGGAACTAGACTGAGAAGCCCCAGCTAGAGTTAGGAGGCTGGGTGCTGTTGGGATGTGAGACTGTGAGTCCATGGACATTTGCCTGTGCGTGGGTGTGACTGTCTGTGAGAATGTGCAGATCTGGGTAAGTCTACGGGTTTTTCTGAAGTCTGCCACCAGAATGCCTGGCTCACACATGGTGAGTATTCCCAGACCCTTCGCCTTACCCGTGGGGCCTCAGGAGGCCGCTGTGTCTCCAGAGTTTCATAGGTCACATTCAGCCTCCTGAGGCACAAGAAACAAGCCCCAGTTCCCTCACAGTTAAAGTCCTTTGGACTTACTCTTCAAAAGAGGAGAAGAGTTGGGTCGTATGTTGGGCATTCCATTGGGCCTGGCATCTCCACAAGACCCAAGACAGTCTTGGGACCCCCATATGGGACCCTGTTTGTCACTGAGCCTAGAGCCATAGCATAGCCTAAAGCCAGCAGTCACTGCCTGATGAGCCAGAAAAAATAATGTGCATTAGTCCCGAGATACAACATGGCCCTCCTGGATTTGCCTTCACTCAGTGTCCTCAAATACTACCTGACCGAGGCTCCAGGATTCATGAAGACCAACTGAGCACATGTCTTAGGGAGGAGGCTCAGAGTTGTTGAGAGACAAAAATGAAGACACTATCTCCTCTCTCATCTTAATTTGTGGGAGTCCTCAAACCCTGACTCCTGCATGAGATGAGGCAATCATGCCCTCTCTGAAAAGTACAGAGAACCTATTGTCCCCATACCAGGCATTAGAAGGCCCCAAGGAAGGTACCACTGGTCACAAATGCCTTGGCTTCATGCTCAGGGCCCTACTCCACCCCAGAGACGGCTGTTCATAGAGTCAGGGG
>JANHMN010000024.1:9714056-9742050 GCA_030674055.1 Rhabdomys pumilio | reverse complement strand
TCAGGGTCCTACTCCACCCCAGGGATGGCTGTTCATAGGGTCAGGGGTTCATATGCAAGCCTCTTAACCACTGACCATTTCTCTCCCACTTAAGCCAACGGCAGCCCCACCACAGGCCTGAGCACAGGCGCCATTGTGGGGATCCTCATTGTCATCTTCGTCCTCCTCCTGGTGGTCATGGACATAACCTGCTACTTCCTGAACAAGTGTGGCCTGTTCATGTGCATTGCTGTTAACCTGTGCGGCAAAGCTGGGCCCGGAGCCAAGGGCAAAGATATGGAGGAGGGCAAGGCTGCTTTCTCGTGAGTACAAATTCATCCTGTCAGTGGGGTGTAGACTCTGCCCCAGCCCAGGGCCTAGTTCTGTGCTCTCAGAGAGTGCTCTGGTGACCCCCTCTACTTGAAGCATGGGTTTAAGGCCAAGTGAGGTGACAAGTTTGAAAAGCAGTGTCTCTGACCCCACCCCTAGGCTCTAACGTCTCATCAAGATGTGAAAGTTCCTGATGAGGTCAAGAGGTGGGACTTGTCAGATTTAAACCTGGAAAGGACCGGTGATGGAAGAATATACTTAATCTCTCTCTCTCTCTCTCTCCTTCATTTACTGTTCGAATACTTGGCTTGCAGCTACTGAAGGCGAGACCCTGTATCCTGGCTCTTGGGTACCAAAGAGAGAAAAACAAGTACAAATCCCTCTTCTCTTAGAGGGACAATGTGCATGTTCTCCCCGCCAGCAGCATCTGTTAGCTAGTTAGCAGGAGATTTTGAAGTCCGTGGGTGACTGAGGCTATTGTAGCAAGCTGAGAGATAATGATGGAGTGAGAAAACAAGTTGCTTAATACCCCAACATGCAAGTGACTGGTTAGATGATAGATAGATAGATAGATAGATAGATAGATAGATAGATAGGCAGGCAGAGAGACAGACAGGTAGATGCACACAGGTCTGTGTATGCACAGTTACAAATACCTTTGTATACATGCATACACACATGTGCACATGGGGTTACATTGAACACTTATCTGCATTGTGCTTAAACACTTTAAACAAATTATCTCATTTAGTTCTCATAGTGAGGCAAAGTGTATGCTTACTCGTACAGGTGGAGAACTGAGGGAGGGTGAGGTGATTACCTCATGTATCAGAACCGGACTAATGCAGACACAGTTGTCCAGCTCACTCTGGCAGCCACGGGCCAGACCCCAATTCCCCTTATTACAACTCCTTTCTTAGATGCCTTTCCTCCTGAAGCCATACTGGGATCTAACCAGCGGAACTCTCTCAACAGGAAAGATGAATCTAAGGAACCCATTGTGGAGGTCCGAACAGAGGAGGAACGGACTCCAAACCATGACGGAGGGAAGCACACGGAGCCCAACGAGACCACGCCGCTGACAGAGCCCGAGTACGTGGAGTAGGAGGGATTGCCGCCTCAGTAGAACCCCAAATCCACCTTACCACCCTACCCCAACCCTCCCTGCTTCTCACCCTCGGCTCCTGGCCAAACATGGAAGCCAGAGCTCTGGAGCCCTGGGTCAGAAGACCTTCTGAACCCACTCTCTGGAGAGAGAAGACATGCTTCTCCTTGGATCATAGTGGGTGCTTTACCATGCTCCTTGCATAAGTGGGCTCCCTGGAGTATTCCAGAATTCCACACATATTCCAGGAATGACTTAACTTTATTGAGAGAGAGGACTAGCCCGTTTCATTTAGGATTTCTTTAAAATCTTCAGGACTTGGGTAGGTTCCTTGGTCTTCTTCCACTGAGAAACCTTGGAGATATTCAGGGGTTCTGACCAGCTATGTTTGTATTGCCCAAAGGCTATCAAGGATCTGATAGCCTTGAAGGAAATACATCTCACAGGAACACAAATCTATGGCTGGAAGAGCCCTTGACATATAGGAGCCATTTGGAACACTGGTCCTCCTCATTCTGACCTTGGAAGAATTGTAAGGTAGCCGGACCCCATTCCTATGGGGCTCCAGAAACCTAACGAGGTGGATGATGGACGTCAGCTGCCTTCACTGGAGTGGAGATCCAGGGCAGCACAAGAGAATATTAGACAGATAAGTAGGGGACTGGAGCCCTGTACAGAGAGCTGAAGGGGCGTCAGCATGGAAGAAGGCTAGCAGGTCCCTTTGAGACTGCCACGTTCTTTGTTGTCTCCTGTGTCCTCTTCCGCCCACCTGGGGCATGTACTTCCTCTTCGTCCTTGTTTCTCCGTGGGCCCGTGTTCCTGCCCGTGTATGGTTGCATGCCCTCCCACCGCTCCTTTCCTTGCCTCCTATCTAGCTTCTCTGTCAGTCTTAGCTTCATTGTCTATTCTCTTTCTACTTCCTGTCCTCCCCACAGGCTGCCTGCCGACACCACAGCCACTGTCGAGGACATGCTGCCTTCTGTCACCACCGTCACCACTAACTCTGACACTATCACCGAAACCTTTGCCACTGCTCAGAACAGCCCTACCAGTGAGACCACTACACTGACCTCCAGTATTGCCCCACCGGCCACAACTGTGCCAGACTCAAATTCTGTGCCCGCTGGTCAGGCCACCCCTTCCAAGGGTGTCACTGCTTCATCCTCGTCCCCAGCCTCAGCCCCGAAAGTTGCTCCTCTTGTTGACCTGAGTGATACCCCAACCTCGGCTCCCTCTGCTAGCAATCTGTCCTCCACTGTCCTGGCAAACCAAGGAGCTGTACTTAGTCCTAGCACACCCGCCAGTGCAGGAGAGACCTCCAAGGTCCCTCCAGCCAGTAAGGCCTCCCCAGCTCCCACCCCTACTCCAGCCGGGGCAGCCAGCCCCTTAGCAGCAGTAGCCGCCCCTGCCACAGAAGCCCCCCAGGCCAAGCAGGAAGCCCCCAGCACCAAAGGTCCGGACCCAGAGCCCACCCAGCCTGGCACCGTGAAGAACCCACCTGAGGCAGCCACAGCCCCTGCTAGCCCGAAGAGCAAGGCTGCCTCCGTCAGCACCACAAACCCTTCCCAGGGCGAGGACTTAAAAATGGACGAAGGGAACTTCAAGACCCCAGATATTGACCTTGCAAAGGATGTTTTTGCAGCCCTGGGTTCTCCTGCTCCCGCCACTGGGGCCAGTGGACAAGCCTCTGAGCTTGCTGCTTCCACTGCAGACAACGCTGTGTCTCCTGCACCAGCAAAGACCGAGTACGGCCTCTCTTTGTCCACTGTCATTGGGTTGTGTCCTGTAGTGGTGTGTGTCTGTGCTGTGTTATGTTCTCCGTGTTTGATGTATCCTCAGCCTCTTGCAGGGCTTCTGTGAGACAACTGTCAGCCAGAATGGGATGAGGCAGGAACAAGGGCAGGTGACGGGAGAGGCAAAGCAGCTACCAGCTCCACTCGATAATTAAGTCGTATTCTTTAGGCTCCATCCTTAGCATCCTAGCCATGCTTATTCCCCCCAGAGATGCCTTTGCAGTTGGGCCACTGATGAGCAGAGTTTAAGACGTCCCATCAGAGGCTAAGGTGCCTTTATCTGCCACCGTGGGTCCATAATTGTGTGTGTTATCCAGGGCCAGGCCAAGACCTCCTGAGAATGGCGCCATGATATTCAGAAAGAAATGAGCTAGCTCTGCTGAGGTTGCTTTTGGGAGGAAGATGCAGCCACAGACAGCTCTGTCCCGTTCAGGCTGTGAAGGTCACTTTTTCCCCTACCCAAGACTCTCAGACACTCATGCCTGCCTCCATGCTCTAAGTTCTCAACCTTCAAGTTTCTGTAGTGTGGTGCTAACTGCATTGGAGTGAACCGGTAGACGCACTTGCTCTAATGTGTCTTTAGGTTCGACTCTGTCCTGTGAGACCTGTGGAGACAGAGGCATGCCTGGACTTTTATAAAGGTCAATGTAGCTGTCCCTTCCAGTCTCATAGAGCAAGCAGGCCCATGCTAGCCTCTTGCCACCCTGGTAACAGTATTCTCGCACCCTGCTCAAGCCAGCAAAGAGTCACCATCCTGAAACAATATGGATGAAGCGTTGGGGCAAGCAAAAGAGAAATGGTTTATGGTAGAGATCTCTGGAACTGGTACCAGAGGCAGAGCCTGGGGTACCCCACTTTTAGCAGGTGGAGCCACTGCACTTCCATTCTGCGGGAGAGAGGAACTGAGCCTCCTCTTCTACTCCAGGTTAACATGGGCTGGAGAAAGTTAAGACTGGAGAAGGAAACCATTGTTCTTGACTAATGCGTCTCCACCTAGCTGCACCTTGGAATCATGGTTGTGTTTAAATCACTGTAGCCAGGATTTCTGGGGACATGCCCCAGGGGTGAGTCATTTGGAGAGATCTCAGGTGATTTCAATGTGCATGCAAGGTTAGAGCTGCAACTGAAGCCTCCCGCACCCCATGTGGCAGAAGGAGAGGGGGTGGGGAGGAGGGCAGTATTTACAGAGCTCTACAAAGTGGTCTTAGCAACACTGTTTCTCTTTTTCTGCAGGAAGGGTCCTGTAGAAACAAAGTCTGAGCCCCAGGAGTCAGAAGCAAAGCCAGCGCCAACTGAAGTCAAGACGGTCCCCAATGAAGCCACACAAACAAAAGAGAATGAGAGCAAAGCATGATGGGTACCAAGCAACAAGCAAAGGTCAAAATAAAAAAAAAAATGACACAGCGGCTTCACCAGAGCATCCCCAAATAATCTCCCCCACCTCTCTCTCTCACACACACACATACACACACACTCATTCCACTAGTGTCTTTTGCCTTTAAAAAAAAAAAAAACCAACAAAAAACGATAAACATGGGATTGCCTTTTTGTAGGTTTCTAGAAAGGGCTCCTTTGTTGCACACTAGTTAAGAAAAAAAGAGACAAAAAGGTTAAACCCACAGCCAAACTAGGACACTCCGTTCCCTGAAACCATTTAAAAATCAAACAAAAGAGCCCCAAATTAAGAATCTAGGAAGCTCAGATTGAAAAAAAAGAAAAGAAAAGAAAAAAAAATCTAAGCTCCGAAAGGCTGCAATTGGTCTTACCCAATTGGCACAGATCAGTTTTAGAAAAAAAAAATGCTTCCAAGAACTTAGACTAACCGAATGAACCAAGTCCACAGTTTATTTTTATACTTTCAGTCAAGTTGGGACTCTGTAGAACCTCACAAATAAGTTATACTTTCCGTTCACTTTGTATTTGTTCTGTATGCAAAGTGTGGCACTCTAGCTAGCTGCGTTCAGTTCCCATGTAGACTCCTGTTTCTTAGGAAGAATGCCAAATCGCAGCTTATTCGATCCCTTTCACTTTTTTTTCTCCACTGTTTCTTTCCCTTTCTTTTTTTCTTTCTTTCTTTCTTTCTTTCTTTCTTTCTTTCTTTCTTCCTTCCAAGGTTGCTTTCCAGTGTTTACAAGTTGACAGACGTTTGACTTTGGTTGTGTTTAATGTCCGTGTAAAATAGCTGCCCCCCCCACCCGTGTTTTTTCTTTAAGCAACAGGTACCCCATAGAGGCAGGTAGAATCCTCCCAGGTTGCTTTTAGCACGGGTGAAGATTACAAAAGATGACTGTTTACAGTGGCTCTATCCCCCCAACCATCCCTCACCCACTGCAGTTTTTACCTGTGTCAAACTGGGGTGAAAGTCTCTCTTTCTGAAATAATTTTGCCTTTTTTTTTTCCTGTTTAATTCTGTTGCTATTTCTTAGGGAGAAATGGGGGATGTTAGATCACTTTCAGATTAGCTGCCACCTGCCTGTGTCTGTGACGCTGGACCTGCCTCCCAGGTGTCTGCACACCCTTCCTCTGAAGGATTCCTTTGGCTTTGTTGAATGAAGCAGAGATTGTATAGAAGATTGGGGCTGGTCTTGGTGAACACAGTTTTCTTTTTTTTCTTTTTTCTTTTTATCTTTTTTTTTTTTACCCCCAGACACCTCCTTTTTGTAGAAAGCCAAATAAAATATATACATACCATTTCCTTTAGAGCCCAGAACCTAGATTTGAGCGGAAGAGCACGTGTGCTTCAGGGAAGTAGTGTCTCCTTTCGGAAATCTATTGAAGTAAAGTGACATCGGCCTTCTGTTCAAGTTAGGCAACATTTGTAAAAAATAATAATAATAATAATGATACCGTCTGGAGTTATAATCCAACTCTCCTGGATCGGAAACCAAGTGGGGGGAAAAATACAGAAACTTTCAGGGGATGGGAGGGGGGGGAGAAGGGAAAAGCCAGCCCTTTGTATAGAAATTTTGCTTTTGTTTTTCATTCTGCTTTAGAACCGCAAGCTTGTGCACTGTGGATGCGTGAATATTTTAGTGTGAAACGTGTTTTTGTCATAGTATTGAAATAAAACTTCAACATAGTTTGGTTGTGGAAGGTATAGCAGATAGTTCAGAAAAACAAACAACTATTCAGGAAACAAAAACGAAACAAACAAACAAACAAATCCCAAAAGGAGAAAGGAATCAAAGCCTCTCAATAGGCAATAGAACACAGTAATGCTGATGAAGCGGACACTAAGCAGACGTCCAGACAGAGCGAATTCCTTTCCCACGTAAGAAGCAACAGGAGGTTAGGGTGGCCAGACGCACCCCTGTTCACTCCGTGGGCCACACACCCCACCCCCAGTGTTCTGACACTTCTGCAGTGTGACCAGTGGTGATGCTAGATTATCATTTCAAACTGTGAAAAATGGTCTCGTCATTTGCTCAGTGTGGGGTTATTTTGCATTTTCTCAGCTCCTGGGAATGGAAATGGAGGATCCCCGGAACACTCAGTCCAGCCCCTTTCATTCCAGGGCCTGCACAAATCCGCAGGTCACATGCTCTGGTCCTCAGGAAGAGCTATCGGGTAGACAACTCTGAGAGCACAGAGCAGAATGGGAAAGATGGGTAGCACCTGAGCCAGGTCCTCATGGTGAGGGACAGACTCCTTGGGCCACAGCCTGTCCTGGGGAATCTTGGAATCTGTTTCCCATATGGTGAAGTGGCTTGACCAGCTAGGCCGAAGGCACACTGGAAATGGTGTATTTCACTCTGTTTGTGCTTGGACACATTGAGCTCAACTCTGATGATAAGAAGAGACAGAGGTATGGCCAACCCCAAAATAATGTGACCCAAAGTAGCTGACCCCCAGAACACTGGCCCTGCCATTTGTTGGAATCCAAGACTGCCTACACTTTGATATGCCTCGCTCTTTCTACATACGTTTGTCTCGGAATGCATCAGTGTTTCTTTCTTCTTTTTTCTGTTTCTTTCTTTCTTTTTTTAAATAGTAGTAATCTCTCAAAAATCAAAGAGACAGTATATTTCCCACCTGTTCTTTTATGTGAAGAAAGAAGCGCTTAATTTTCTGTAGGGTGTTTTCTTTTTTCTTTTTTTTTCATTTTTGTTTGTTTTTAGTTTTTGGAAGGAGGGATGGACTCGACCAGCGTCGGTGTCAGTGTGTCCTATGTCTACGTGGCATACATTGTAGCACATAAAGACCAGCACAGCCAAGTTCTGTGGGAAGGCTACCCAAGTGCCATGAATGGGGTCTCCCAGTCCTGAAGGGCCAAGGTGTATGTTCTCATTTTCTATGGAACCTCCACGTCCTAGGGTCTCACTCTCAGCTGTCCGTCTGGATGGTGGTGACCACACCTCCATTAACATCCTTACCCAGCATTCTGTACTTCGGGGGCCTTCTCTCTTGTTATAAAAACTTTTTACTGAGTGAAACATCAACACCACCTTTGTTTCCGTTCTCACTGCTGTAAATACTGAGTACTAACTGAGAATTTTGACTTTGCATTCTGTCAGAATACTTGTGTTCAATAAAAATTGAAAGAAAAAAAAAAGTCACTATAGTCCAACTGGGATTTTTTTTCTGTTCAGTGAGAGTAGTGTGCCAGTATTCTAGTTTTTGAGTTTCCTTTGGGTTAGTTGGATTTAGGGCGGAGTTTGTGGTTGCTTTGGTTTTAGCACCTAGTGAGCAACACTAGTGTGTCTTAGACACATGTAATAGCTTAGCTCTGTAATCCTAGTAGTCAGTAGACTAAGGCAGTAGAATTGCCATGAATTTGAATTTGAATCTACATTGCTGTGAGCTACACAATAACTTTCAAGTCAGCCTGGGCTACAATATAAGATCATGTCTCAAATACAACAACAACAAAAGTGTGTGTGTGTGTGTGTGTGTGTGTGTGTGTGTGTGTGTGTGTGTGCAAGGGTGTATGTATGTAAAACTATCTTGAGTTCATGTTGTACAGATTGGTAGAGAAGCACCTGTTTAAAGGGCCCAAACCTGAGATTCAAAAAGATTTTATTTAGATCCTGGTTCTGTCACTTCCTAGATGACCTTGGAAGAATTATCTAATCTGCCCAAGACTCAATTTTCTCTTTTGCTGGACAGGAATTCCTCAGGGCATAGATGTTGATACTGGCTGACAAACAACAGTGTGTGTGTGTGTGTGTATGTGTGTGTATGTGTGTGTGTGTGTGTGTGTGTGTGTGTGTGTGTTTGTGCGCGCACCTGACAGTGTTTTCTTGACTCATAGTGGGAACTCAGAAAATAAGAATTAATGTTGTGCCAGGCGGTGGTGGCGCACGCCTTTGATCCCAGCACTTGGGAGGCAGAGACAGGCGGATTTCTGAGTTCAAGGCCAGCCTGGTCTACAGAGTGAATTCCAGGACAGCCAGGGCTACACAGAGAAACCCTGTCTCGAAAAAACAAAACAAAAAAAAAGAATTAATGTTGTTTCTATTACCCAGGTACAGCGCCATCAAGCATAGTTATAACAGCCAACACCTGAGCGTCCCAGTCACAGTCACGAGGTGGATGCATGAGGCATTCTCCAGAACAATTCCACCCTGGGAATTTGTTAAAGCAGGCAAGAGTACAAACTCTGGCATCTGCTTCCACCTGGCTCTCTGCAAACAACCTCTACAGTCAGAAGTGTCCATTAAACTATGGATCTGATTCCTGAAGGAGCCCTGGGTGCAAGTTCAGGATGAGACTCTGTGTTCTCACTTTTCTAAGGAATCTCCCACATCCCAGGGTCTCACCCTCAGCTGTCCATCTGGATGGCGGTGACCACACATCCGTTAACATCCTTGCCCAGCATTCTGTACTTTGGAGGCCTCTCTTGTTATAAAACTTTTTCCTGAGAGAAACTTCAGCACCACCGTTGTTTCTGTTTTCATTCTCACTGATATAAACACTGAGAAAGTATTTACTGAGAGAGGTATATAGGTTATAGTATATAAGCCAGTACCCACTCAGGGATTACTTTGCTTTTGCACAAATCTGAGGGTGATGCCCCCTTCACCTTGTGCCCAATGTACATGCTTCACTTGCTTATTCTGATGAGATCATTTATCTTGGTGGATGGCGTGCAGGGGACTTGTGCCTCTTCTGTTCTATATCCTAATACCAAGTCACATGCATCCATGCGATTTCTTTTACCACAGTCCCAGCTGCAAATAGCAGGGATACGTGGGAAACAAAAACCTACAGCTTATTCAGAACTGGACAAGACATACAATGAAGACTGTCTTTATTGACCCACGGAGCTGATTTCCAGAGCTTCTCCCTGCATTATTTTTCTATCAGATCCACTTAGAAGTATTGAACATCTCCAAGATGCTCTAGTGAGCAAGTAGGCTCTTGTGGAACTACATTTATGTATGAGAATAACATGCCATACACACATATACATATGCACACATGCACACATACACAAACATACCACAAACACACATACATGCACACACACATACATACACATACCACACACACAAATACACACACATACCTCACTCATACACACATACACACACATACATAACACACACATATGTACGTACACATGCACACACATACATACATATACACACACATACACATATGCATGCATACCACACACACACACGTACACACAGCACAGCACATTCACACATGCACACACATATCACACATACATTCACACATATGCACATGCACACAACCCACACATTTATGCACATGCACACACACACGCATGCGGGCACACACACATGCACACACACATGCGCACATACATGCATGCATGCACACACCTAATGGAGCAGTTGTCAGAATGACATACACTATCATTCCATTTTTCCTTCCTTTAGGCACATGGCGGCCTTGTACTTCTCTGATCACATCAACAGGTGTGACTGTGTGACTGACATTGGTTGGTGAAATATAAGCAGAAGTGTGTGGCAACAGGACCATAAATAGTGAGAACAGATCTGGGTAGGAGGGTATATTCATATGTTTATTAGCAATTTTGCTGATATAAAGAGTGTGGTATGTAAATACTGTGTACACATTGCTGACACCCTGTTGACAGAGAATTCTTTGGTTCATCTGTGTTGACGTTGTATATCTATAGTTAGCCTATGGTTCCAATTCATTAATGGGTGAATCCGAATATTGATTGATTTGTTCACTTGTATTAGCAAGGGTTCTCTTGAAAAACAGAACCAATAGAATGTCTCTATCCTTCCCTTCATCCCCACTCCCTCCATCTGTCCCTCCTTTTTCTCTTCCTCCTCCCCCTCTTTCTCACACACAGGGTTTATTGGATTGGCTAACACAATAGGAACTTGGTAGATGTAACAAAGTCCACCTGCACATTTGAGGAAGAAAGAATCAGATGCACAGTTGAGGAAGAAGGATGCTCGGCTATACCCTTTCAATGCTGAAAGCCTGAAAGGTCTCTGGGGAGGTGTTGAGTTCATGCTGAAAGCCAAGGAAGCTGGAGTCTGGTGGCAGCAGGCAGCAGCAGGAGACTCAGGCACTCAGCAAAGACAGAGACACACTAGCCCACCCATGCTCTCCTTGTTCCTTTCCACTTCTTTCCAGAAGTTTGCCACTGGAGGATTCTCCCCCTAGTCCAGCTGGGTCTTTTTCTAGCTGTCCCTGTCCAGGCTGCCAACCCTCTCTGGAAGTGCCTCACTACACACACAGGTGTACTTCATCAACCCTAGGTTCCTCTTAGGTCATCTACCTGACAGCTCAAACCAACCATCTCACTTTTTTAAGCAAGGGAAAGTGAAACAGGAAAGATAAATTTCAGAATGACATTCATCTATCAATGGTGTGAATGATGTCACTGGTTTCAGCATCAATTCTGAATGTGGTAAGCATTTTTGGCTACTATCTCAAGTGTGTGTGTGTAAGTGTGTGTGTGTGTCTGTGTGTGTGTGTGTATGTGTGCATGTGTGTGTGTGTGTTATTCACATTTCAATGTCCTACTTTAAAATTTAATGTGCAATCTAAATATTTAATCCATCACTTTAAGCTCTCTCTCTCTCTCTCTCTCTCTCTCTCTCTCTCACACACACACACACACACACACACACACACACAACTGATTTGTGGCTCTTACTGACTTTAACAATGTGCAAACACTCTCTTTTTTGTTGAAAATGCTTTTTAAAAAATTGAATATTTTATTTATTTACATTTTAGATGTCATTCCTTTCCCCATTTCCCCTCCCTATAAACCCACAATCCTATCCCCCTCCTCCTTTTTGCTTTTATACCATTATAAATTGCATGCATGTATTAAGGTCAGTTCTAGGTTGAAGAACGAGCAATACAATAGATGCAAATAGTCAAGGAACAAGCAAGACAATAACCATAAATAGTCAAAGAGCAAGCAAGGCAATAAACAAAGTTCCATGAACCCTCCCATGATCACTGTTTCTAAAGGCTTATCAGGATGACCAAAATATCTGAGCCTACTTCCCTGCCCTATCCCAAAGTCATTTTCATGTCTGAAGCCTACTTCCTTGTTCTAGCCTAAGATTTAGATTTCTGCCTGAAATTACTTTTGTTTTAGCCTAATGTCAGATTCCTGCCTGAAGCCCACTTCCTTGTCCTTGGCCAATGTCATATTCCTGCCAAGCAGCTCATTTCCTTGTCCTCAGCTCATGTCAGATTCTTGCCAAACAGCCCCAAAAGCTCTCCACCTGTCCCCCTTTTTTATTTCATAAACAAGACTGAGCCTATCTTAGGTCATTCTGACAAGAATTCCTTCCTTACCTGTCATAGAATATGCATTATCAAAAACAATGCATTTCTGTTTTAGGTTAGTAAGGCTCTGTACAGAATCTTACCCGACCTTGGCTTGGAGCCTCTTAATTTAATAACTCTGTCCATATTCAGTTTCAAGCCATGTACTTTGGCTGACAACATGTTGATGTTGTTAAAGACAAGCTTTAACACAATGGGCAAGAATAGAAGTATTCCCAGGACAAAAAGATCAAGCTATATATGCCATTCTTGAAGCTTGACCAAAATAGAAATACTGACTTCATGCCATAGGTAATTTTATCAGCAGTATCTACCATATCAACTTTCAGCAGAGCAGCATTCTTTAAATTCCTAATCTCACCATGCAAAGTTAAAACATCCAGAGAGGTATTAGAATTATGCCAAATACCCTACAAATGTCTTTAAACTTTTTCCCAATTATAATGACTATCACTATAAATTTTAGAACTAACATGAATCCAATGATATTTGGCATGACACTCGAGATGGCTCCTTACTCTTAAACTCTGAACCTCTTTTCAATAATTTGTATAGGATAAAGAGCATCAGTCTATTCTTCAAATGCCTATCTAAATCCTCTTGTATATTCAACACATTAGTAACATTTTTGGCTAAATGGTTAACAAAAGTAGCTGTCTTAACTTCTTATATCAAAGCAATTTCAGAAGCAGTGGTGCTAGCAATTAATATAATTAAAGCTGTTATACCAGCAATAATCAAACACACTACCCTTTTTCTTCTGCTTAAAGCCTGACTCACTTCTTCCAGTACTTGCAAGTACTTTTCAGAATACCAAGGTTCTATGATACTCAGGGTAATAAAACAATAGCTGGTTGATAGACCTCTGTAACTGACATGCTGGATTTCAACACACTAAGACAATTAGAAAGTGTACAATCAATGCAACTTACATTAAATGCTGTAGAAGAAACAAAAGTAATTTTAACTTGACAGTTAAAGGAGCCTTAACACCTGTACTAACACTTGTTTGAAATCCAGATCCTGCCCCAACTTTATTTCTCAATAACATAACATCATAGAGAACGGCAGCTAACTTCTAAATATGTCTCCGAAAATTTCCATAACCAGCCTTCCAGAAGACTGCTATTTCCAATATTGGATTGATTTCTAGACCAGTCCATGATTGAGTCTGAGTAGCTGGTCATATCTAAGAAAAATACAAGAGTCATTATAACTTCTCTTCTTAATTCTTTATTCCACAAGGTCTAAAAACCTGAGGCAAGGCAGCTTGTCCCATCTGGAAAATAGGTAGGCAAAGGTGAGTCAGGAACATATGTCCAATACAGCTTCCCAGTCACCCTTGTCAGGGCACTCAGCAAGCTCACAAGTTAGTATCATTCTTTGTCTCAGCACCAGCCTGTCTCACCCGTTGCTCTGGCAGCCGCCATACTCCTTCAGTTTCTGACAGAAAAAAACACAAACATGCCCTCTTACCCATATTAGATACCTGATCAGCATCATGCCATATGCCAGTAAGTGGATCCTTCTCTTTCACCTATGCATAAGTATGCCTAGTTGTAGAGTGCCATAGACACTCAGCAGAAAGTTCCTTGGCATTCAAATTGAAAAAAAAAATTAAAAGAAAAAGAACATGATTTAAATAAATTTGTGGTGTATGGGGATATACCTCCCCCTTTTTTATTTTATGAAGATATTGTTTTAAAGTTCCATGGGCCCCTTCCATAGTCCCCTGTTTTTGACAATTATCAGGAATTCCAGTAATATGGGTACTATTAAATTGCTGACAAAAAGTCTCAAATGCTCGACTACAATAGCCAGTTCCATTATCTGTTTTTTGTTATTGGATAACTTATTTATCTACATCTCAGATGTTATCCTCTTTCCCCATACACCACCCCCAAAACCCCCTATTCCATTCCCCTCCTCCTACTTCTATGAGGGTGTGCTCCCACCCATCTACCTATTACCACCTCCCTGCCCTCAAATTCCCCCACACTGGGGCATCCAATCTTCACGGGACCAAGGCCCTCATCTCCCACTGATGCCAGACAAGGCCATTGCAAACAGTCTCAAGATGGCCGATGCACCATTACTAGTCTTGAGTTAGGTAAAGCTGCACTGTACACTGTCACTATACAGTATTTCCTTCACACAGATACAGCAGCCCTAAATATGTGCAAGGGTGTAGATTACAGTAATGTGCAACAATAATAATTTAATAGTAGTAAAATAATTAAGAAGAAATGTATAGCTAATTATACATTTATTTCATTTAGCTTGTTTTTTTTAAAAAAAAAAAAACAAAAACAAAAACAAAAAAACAGAGCTACATATAACACTGGTTCACAAATTTCCTGAAAATTAAACAACTGACTCTCGGGAACCGGCAAAAGCTGCATAAGCTCTACATTGTAATCTACTTAATTTGAGGACTTGTTATGATGGCATTATTTAAGCTATTATTTTGCGAAGTAAAGGGTCTACAGATTACAATCCCCAAGTTGAGGGACTGCGTGTGAAAGGTCACTGTTTTATTCAGGCAGCAAGCAGGGGACACCGACCTGGAGGAAGAGAGGACAAAGACTACGTAGTCATTTAACAGACAGTGTCTCAGACACAGAGGAAACAGAACAAACAAAAGGCCTGCAGTGGGCATCTAGTTGCCATCTTTGAAGAGGAGCAAGGTGACCATTGTGGTGAGATCAGACAGCAACTGATAACCCGGGGTGGGGAATAAAAACACAAGAAGCCCCGAGGTCACCAGGAGCTAAATGGCACAGTCCACAGACATTGGTGAAATGTTTGCTTCTTCCTTCAAGTGAGAGAGACAGCCAAAAGATGTGCTTGAGCACATTTGACCTGACTTGAGTTTTTTAAATGATCACTGACTGCTGGGTGGGTAACAGACTTTGTAAGGGCAATAGAGACAATGGGAAGTAACAATACAGATGGAATGAGGGGGTTCTAGAGGAAAGAAGGTGGACAATGGCTAGACTTCATTTATACACCGAGAGCAAAGCCAGACACACTGGGTACTGCACTCACTGGATGTGGGTTTGGAGCAAGGCATCGAGGGTAACTTCTAACTGAAGGCACTGACCATTGAAGAGTGGATAGAGTTGCTGTTTACATCATAAAAGGAATGAAGGAGAGGCAGACTTGGGGTGCCACATTTGGAAACTTTGAGTCTAAGATACCTGTACGCACCATGGAGGAGATTTGTGGTTTAGACTATGATTGCAGTCCCCATAGGTAAAGGACACCATTAGCCTAGGAACCCTTCTCTGCCAGCTCCATTCCTCAATCTTGTAAGGTGAATAAAACTCACAACTGAATATGAACCGAGGTTTATTAATATTTCCTTGAATTTCTGCTCCAACCAGCTATCCCACACAGTTGTCGAAATTCAATCTCCATCAAACTAAGATTCCACACTTCAAATTTTTTTCTTATTTATTTATGTATTTATTTATTTATTTCAATATCTTAATCAGTAGCCCAAGCTGGACTTAAGTTCATCCCCCTGCTCCACTCTCTGGAGTCCTGGATTAACAGGTCTGCATCCCACCCAGGGTCAACCATCTCTAATGTTGCTGACAGAACCTAGGCTGCCTCTCTGTGGTGATTAATTTTAATAGTTCACTTGACACAATCTAGACTCACCTTGGGAAGAGACTCTCAGTGAGGATTCACCGGGATTACATTGGCCTATGAGAATTCGGTGTTTTTCTTAATTGTGTTGAGTGATGCGGGAAAGCCCAGCCTGAATCTGGGCTTTCATGGGCTGATGAAGAAATCAGGCTGAACGTGGAGATGTGTATGTCATTTTCTGTCTGCTCCAGACTGGACCAATTGCTTCAACTTCTGGCCTGTGTTCTCCAAGCTTGTTTCTATCGCACTCTCTTCTCCCTCACACCCTGTGTCAACAATGATTGGATTTGACTGTATCCTGCTTTCACCCCTAATCTAGGGTCTTGTGTGCCTACTTGTTTCCTCTTGTGTCACAGGCATCCCATACATCTCTCAGTGTGCACACAGGTCCTGGACTCTACCTTAAGCTTTCAGTTTAAGTATCTTTCTATCATGCCAGCCCACCCTGTCACCTGATCCAGGTTTTGCTCCAACTGTACATCTGGCACCTTCCAGTCTGATATTATCGGGTTGCTAAAATATCAAGATGCTTCTTTGCAGTTGTATGTAGCTGCTGTCACCCCAGCTACCTGCTTCCTACCACAAACATCTTCGTACTGGATAGTTTTGTGTGTCAGCTTGGCACAAGTTAGAGTCATCAGAGAGGAAGGATCCTCAGTTGAGAAAATGCCTCCGTGAAATACAGCTGGAAGGCATTTTTTTTTTTCAATTTAATGATCAATGAGGGAATCCCAGCCCATTGTGGGTAGTGCCATCCTTGGGCTAGTGGTCCTGGGTTCTACAGGCAAACCATGGGAAGCCAGTCAAGAAGCCTCCTATGGCTTCTGTATCACCCTCTGCCTCCTTCCAGGTTTCAGCCCTGCTTGAGTTCCTGTCCTAACTTCCTCCACTGATGCACTGTGGTCTGGAAGTATAACCCAAATAAACCCTTTCCTCCTCAACTTGCCTTTTAGGTCATGTGTTTTATCACAGTGATGGAAACTCCAACTAAGCAGTTCCAAGACTCCACTGTCCAGTGAGGTAGCACCTAGGCCAAGGGGGCACCAAAGTTTGTCTCTATCACAGTATCTCATGTCACATGGATGATCTAATCTGAAACACCTTTAGCACACTTTCTGGGCCATCCCAAGACCCTATATGTTGCACGAATAACTTAATGTATCTCTTTCCTGCTGAACTCCAAACTCCCCCAGGGCACATTCTGAACCCATCTTGTTCTTAGATTTGACCCACTACCACCAAACACAGCAACTGCCTCAAAGCAGGGGCTTGATAGCTGCTGGCTTCACGAATGACTGACCAGATCCCAGCAAAAGGTCATTGGAAACACCTGGCCTATTGCTTAGTTATTTTGAAAGGATACAAAGTGACTGGACAGCTTTATTTTTCCAGCCAATGATCTTAAATACACAAGTGGTATTTAATTCAGCAAGAAACAGACCAGATAGCCTTTGTGCTCCTGTTCCTAAACTATTGAGTTATCAGTCTCACACAAAGTGTTCAAGTGTTCTTAGCAAATGTATTCTACCTAGACAATTAGCCTGGAGTCGCACAGAAGATACACAGGTCCTTCGGAAGCACTGATGTCACATAGTCTTTTGCATTTTTAAGTATTCTTTTCTTATGTGTGAAAATTTTAGGATAATCATTCTGCTGGAGTGAGGAATGGGGTGGAAACAGTCGTTATCTTCTCCGGGTCAAAATAAAAGTAGTTCTGTAGTAGCAAACTCTGTTCACTCATTACATGGCTTCTAATTCATACCGCTGTGCCTTGCAAATTAATTACCTTATTAAATTAATTAAACCATTGTCGGCATTGGCATGATCAGTAATGTCACCAGCCCACGACCGAACCTTCAGCACAAACCAGCAGACGGCATGGCTGTAAGGGAGAACACGGTGTCTCTAAGCAGAGGATGGTGACCGCTGCTCAGAAATGGGAAGAAGTTGGCCCATTATATGCAGAATTTATTTATTCTGATTCTAGAAGGCTTTGATAGCATCCAGCCTGAGCGACCACTGCAGCCTGGAAACCGGAATCCAAAAAAGCTGGTGCCGCAAGAACAGGGGCCATTGTTCAAGGTCACCTGCCAAAGTCCTGGAAGTGAACTCAGTTCCAGATGGTCACTGGTAACGGTCAGGATGCACAGGGAGGCTGTGACATAGGGTGTGACACTGAGGGGCCCGAGGAACAGAATTAGCCGTTTAGTGAAGCCACAGGCTTTATCTATCTATATGTTGGCACTGCGTTTGGGTAACCGACAGCATAGTGACGAATCTAGTGAACAGTGTCCTTGTCTTGACAAACTTTGCAAGAACTGTGGTCTGCTGAGCAACACGGCTCCCAGTGGAGTCCTGGTTGTGGTACTGCCAGTACCACATCACAAACAAGTGCTTTTCCTCACTGAACATGTTTACCTCATCTATAAAACAAGGACCCCTGCTACATAGAATTACTCCAGATACAGAGAGGAATGGAGCTTGTTTTGAACACATCAGCACTCATGTCTGTTTTACTCAATGGATTTTTAGCTTAGAGCAGCTCATGTGGATTTGAGATAGTTATACTAAACAAGATCAAGTGACTATTGGTGGGATGGCCTGGAGAATGTGCTTAACATCAGCTTTCCAAAAGCACGAGCTCCAGGCATCCATCAATGCTTCCAAACAAATGTTCTCCCAGCCCCAGCCCCAGCCCTCAGCCCCAGCCTCAGCCTCAGCCCAGTTCCACACTTATGAAAGGCCCAGCAAAGCCACCTTTGGGTCAAGACTAAATAAAGTTGTTCAACAACTTCTGGACAGCCAGAATATGGCAAGTGTCCACTAGTGTTTCTCACGAAGGCTAGACAATAAGGACACACCCTATCTCTTTTCAGTGCTACAAACTGCAGATTTGCCAAAATCTACAACCCTGAAACACTGCTGAAGTCCTTTGTAGGCAATGATCGACCAGTGAGCTCCTCTATGCCCAAATTACAACCAGTCCCAGCCAGGCAGGAGGCTCAAAGAGGCTAAGGCTCCCTGGGGAAATCTCAGCAAGCATTTCCAGTGCTGGGGCCTGACCGGGAAGCCCACAGAGCAGACTGAGACTGCCATCTAGTGGCCATGTTGAGAATCACAGAAATACAAGGCCTACTTTGCAATTTGGGTACAAGGGGAAAGCCATTGTCTTACCAGAAACCTGAAAATTGGGGTTCCCCTTGTGCCTTTCCTCCTTGCCTTCTTTTCTCTCACATCTCCTCCTCTTCCTCCTCCACTAAGCTGTGTATTTTGATGATTCCAGAAGAGGTAATGCTGTCCTGTGCTGATTTAGTCCGATATAAAAGAGCACACACTTGCATGGAATAAGAACGCATTATCGCTACAGTAATTGCCGTTGAGGGCTTCCCGTGTACCTGCCACATCGAAATGTCACCGCAGCTTCCACACCAAGTCTGTAGTGGACAAATTCACTTACCCAGATGGTGTCTGCTTCTCTCTCCTTCCCTCCTGGCCTCCCTCTCCCCTTCTCCTCCCCTCTTCTTCTCTCCTTCCCCTTCTATTCTTTTTTACTTTCCCTTACTCTCTTCCTCTCTTTCTCCCCATCTTTTCTTCCCCTTCATCCCCCCTCCCCCATCCTCTCTTTGTTACCTAAATCTTCTTTGGTTTTGTTTTATAACACAGGATGGTCTTGAATTCACTGCTCAGCTTGGGTTGCCCTCAATTTTGGCATCTCTACCTTTCCTTCCACTCTCTGGAACTGTGGGTGTGTACCAGCCTGGCTCTTTTCTAGTCCTTCTCTTAGTAAGCTTTCTATTTTTCTTTGAGGGGGCTCTTCTACTCTTAGGTTTGTGGAGGGAGGTTAATTTATGTATATATGAACGTTTGTCTACATGTATGTATGTGTTCCACCAGCATGCAGTGCCCAAGGAGGCCAGAAAAGGATGCTAGATCCTCTGGAAGTGGAGTTATAGGGAACTGTGGCCACCATGTAGGTGCTGGAAACTGAACCCAGGTCTTTTGCAAAAGCAGCAAGAGTCTGTTCCTAACTGTTGGCCCATCTTCTTAGCCCCACATAGCTAGGATCGTTACTGAAACTTAGAGTATAAAAGAAACTATTTCAACCCACAGAAAGAGAAGTCTCGAGTTTCCATGTGCTAAAAGCAACAGATGAGAAGCAAGGCAAACCTGACTCAACCTTGAACCCCAGGGATCTGCGTGGTCTGAGAAATTTCTAGAACCAATCATCTCTACTTTTTCCCACTAAAGTCAGTGTGCTTGAGAGGACATATTTAATACCAAAATAATTCTATGAATCCACCCCTTTTAAAAAAGACATTAGAATGTAGAAATATGTTGTTGCAACAGATAAATACAGAATTGTCAAGGTCAAGGGAGACACTCGTTCAATACAGTGCTCTGATGCCTGTGTGCTACTGGCAGTTCAGGTGTTGGGATTCTAGTTCCCAGTGCTATGTATTTGGAAGTGATACTTTGGCTGGTAAATCAGTCATGAAATTGAGCCAGGAGAGTTCCCCCACTCCCACAACTTGAGGAGATAGAACATGGCTGTCTATGGACCAAGAAGTGACTCCTCACAAGCCTTCCTCTTCTTTGGCCTTGATGTCAGACTTCCAGCCTCCAGAATCATAAAAAAGAAAAGATTTGTTTATAAACTACTCGATTTGCATTCATTTGCAATAACAATTTGAACAAAGACGCTGTTCTAAGAGCTATAAATAGAGCAGAGAAGCCCCAAACTGACACTTGACCATGTTCCTTTGGCCCAACTTTCTCCTGGGCATGTCACAAGAAACAATTTGGAACACAATAGCTCTGCTGAGGATTAGAAGCAGGGACATGACACATTCCAACCCTGAGGCTTCCTTATACTGGGTGATCAGAAGACAGGCCAATGGTTTGGTTCACTGAGGACTACACTACCCAGAATCCCCTTTCTTCCTCTTCACCCACAGTGCCCTGCTCTGTTGACATGCAGTTTCCTAAGTTTCTTCTCTCTTTCCTGCTGTGTTGAGTGAGTGAAAACCTCTTTTGAAGAATTCATTCCATAACATTCTAAAGACACCCCTTCCAGGTTTGCGAGAAACGTCACAGTCTCCTTGAGCCCACCATTCTCAGATCTTCCCAGCAGAGTTTTCTCCCTGCTGCCAGTCTCCAGTGCGCCCCAGAGCTGGTTAATACCTTTGTTGAATGAGTGAAAGACGAATGAATAAGTCAAAATTGTGGGAGGTTTAGATGCTTGAGGGTTCCTTTCCCTCTCTCTAACTTTAGTTTGGGGAAAGACTTACAGACATTTCAGTAACAGAGCAGGTCTCTATCAGGTCACCCAGATCTTTCTAATGCTCACATAAACCAGGGAAGGTTTCTGAAAAGTGGAAAACTGTGTTGCTCCAGTACTGATACTATAGACTCTAAGTTTTGTGGGAGAGTCACCAGGTTGTCCACCAGGGTGTCAGGGTGGAAGCCAGAGCATGGCGTCAGATTGAATCAACCCTCTGTGTGTGGTGGTTTCTCAGTTTATTTCTTGCTTTTGATGAATTTGTCATCTGTGAAGATGTTGGTCATAGATTTATAGAATGACCTTCCTTTCGGTCTTCTGTTTCATTTCCTCATACTTGGACCAGAGTTACAGATTCTGGCGAGGAATGATGGGCTTTTCTCGAAGCTGTGTGATATCAACGCGGCTAAGTGTTGGTGTTACTGAATCCTTGCAATCCTAGTATGGGCCAAGTCTCCTCCCTACCAAGTTACTGTTCCCCTTTCTTTACTTTCCACAGTCGAATACTGCAATAGTATAGGCCACGAAACTCCAAGAGGAAGAAGGGTATCAGGCTCTGCCCTAAGATCCAGTAAATACACATTTACCATTCAGAACTCACCTGCAATGTGAAGAAAGGCATCCTGAACAGTGTTTCTGCTTTGACCCTCTGAACATCAAGTGATATATAGAGACCTCTTCTTGGAAACACATTTTTAATTTAATATATTCATTTAAAAATAAAATACCTGGGATTAATAGGGAAATATTCATATTGATTTACAATTACAAAATAGTTTAAATGGGATTTGCAGCATAGGGACACATAGATTTCCTAATTAGCATATTCAAATGCAAGGTCTAGCAGCTTGCCTAATGACCACCGTGAGTCAAGCCGCTACTGTGTTTTAATGACGTCATGGCTGTGCAGTGGCCTATTACTGACATTAACTATGAAATAAGTGCTACGCTTCAGTGAGGTGCTTGAAAAACAAAACCTTAAGCAGTAGTTATATTGTTTTTTTGGTTTTGTTTTGTTTTTGTTTTTGTTTTTTCGAGACAGGGTTTCTCTGCGTAGCCCTGGCTGTCTTGGAACTCACTCTGTAGACCAGGCTGGCCTCAAATTCAGAAATCCACCTGCCTCTGCCTCCCAAGTGCGTGCGCCACCACCGCCCGGCTGTTATATTGTTAAAAGAATGGAAATTTGAACAATTTTATCATCTATAATTATAAATCAAGCTCAGAGACCCTCAACTGTATCTACAGACTCTCAGACCCTAGGTTAAGAAGCCCTGTTTCAAAGGCCCCAGTGGCACAGATGGTTCAGGACTGTACAAAGAGGGGGAAAAATGCCATGTGAGAACATGCTGTTCTCTGTTAACACTTCTAGAGAGATCTGGAAAGCACCCGTGTGGGGAGAAATAGGAGGTTTCAGCCTAAATGTGAAGCCCACACTGAACAATCCATTCATCCCGTGTGCATTTTCAGACCATTCACCGTCTGAACCTCAGCGGTAGTGAGGACCCTGGTGCTCTCACGTGTCACCAGTCAGAATGCCAACTGCTCTGATGTTTATGAATCACCGAGGAGAGATTTGGAAATTTTAACAACCGAGGAGAGTAAGCTCTTGCATAGTGTAAAGGGAACTAAAGATCTAAGATGGCGTGGCTGAGTGACTGGAATAAGTGTGAATACCACACACAGAAGAACGCCTGCCTCGATGCGCTAACGAGCAGGAGTGTGTGGCATGGCACAGCAAATTGGCTTAAAAATAGGAGAGTAATGAATAATAATTATGAAAACAACGTGGTTAGAAAATACACACTTATCCAAGGCAAGTGTGTGCATAAGTATCCCTGAGGGCCCCTGCTGTTGGCTGTTGGGAGGACAGAAAAACATCCCCAGAGAGTGTTATGTCTGATCCCCTAGTAAGGGGTTCTCAGAAAGTGGCAGTGGCTGGGATGGTGACATGATGCTGGGCTAAGTAACTTAAGACCATATGTAAGCAAGATGACAGCACTGCAGAGATCACAGACAAAAGACCAGAGAGGAGAGGCATCTGGATCTAACCAACGACGCAGGGATAAAGTTTCTGCCACATGCTTCTAATGTAGTATCAAACTTCTTACATAAAGTCAAGAGACACTGCTCCCTGGCAACACCTGTCTCCATCCATCCTTATGGAAACTGAGACTGGATACGCATCATGACTGTGTGTGAGTGTGGTGTCTTGCAGTTCTGTGTGTGCCTTTGTCCCACAAACCTCAATGGCAGAGAAAATTCCAGTGAACGAAGTCAATGTGTCTTCGGTTTCTGACTGTGAACAGTCACCTTTAGGTGGATGACCTTGTACCTCAAATAAGCAATTCATCACCATTAAATTTCCCAGCATCCTGAACTGTTGGCTTTAGTTCACAATCCAAAGAAGCAATCTCAGCAAAGCAGCCATACAAAGAGCCTTACCAGGTGTGGTGGTTTAAATACGCTTGGCCCAAGGAGTGGCACTATTAGGAGGTGTGACCTTGCTGGAGTAGGTGTGGCCTTGTTGAAGCTAGTATGTCACTGGGTGGGGGGTGGCGGGGTTGGAGACCCTCCTCCTAACTGCCTGGACACTGACATGCTTCCTGCCATGATGATAATGGATTGAACTTCTGAAACTGTAAGCTAGCCCCAATTAAATGTTTGCCTTTATAAGAGTTGCCTTGGTGTCTCATCATAGCAATAAAATGCAAACTAGGACACCAGGTATGCACACACGGGAGGTGCTCAGTTAGCCCTAAATAAATGCAATAAAAGCACTGACCCTGCGCCTGGTCCTGCTTTGCACCCACTAGTCACACCCACGCAGCCCACAAGAGGGCAGTGCTGCTCCACAGTAGGCAGGATGGGGCACTGGCATTCCAGCAAAAGTTTGAATCTGCCATTGTCTGCCAAAAGGGTGTACATGGGAGTCAGACAGTGAAGTGGGGTAGATTTGAGGGCACAGACCAAGGCTCAGGTCTTGCTCAGCCCCTGACAAGTCTCAGTCTCTTTTGACTGCATGTTTTTGACTTAAGAAATGAGAATAAACAAAACATTTACATTAAATAATATGTAGTGTATTACATGTATGCCTGGCACGTCAAACACTCGAGAAACACTTGGCGACTGTTTCTCGGCACTGCCATTGTGGTTGTTGCTAATATTTTCTAAGCCATCATTTCAGCACAGAAATATTAAGGGATATTCTTATCTCCTGCAGACACATGAACCTGAAACTATACCTTCCTCTACAGTGGCAAGTTGGAATAGAAAGAGTACAGGAGAATCCAAGTGACAAGAATTTTTAGCTTAAAGGTTTCTTCCCCTGTAAGGGCATATGGTTAAGAGAAAGAAATGAAGCATGATTTGGTAATTCTCCTTGGGGAGGCAAGAGACCTAGACAAATCCTTCTGACTTCTTCCTCTCTGAATCTTGAAACCAAAGTTGCCAAGCTAGCTGGCTCCTGCAACCCAGAGTTTTGTCTGGCAGACTGTAGTTTGGCTCCTGGATTCTGTTGGGCTTGTTTGTACCAGTTGATCTCCACGGGCAAAGGTAGTTTGTTTCATTCTGCATGCTGCTGGGGATTTTTTTTCCCAATCTCTTCTAAGCTTGTATAATATAATTGATGGGAGAAGGCAAGGAGTTAGGATTGTTCACATGGTGGGGAGCTGGCTGAGTAAAAAGAGTGGAGATGGCTTCTATTAATCTGGGTCTCCGATTTATGACACAGTGGAAGACGACCAAATGTTCCTCCGTTTTTATTGAAGACATAAACCACAAGCCCTGAGTCCCGCACAGGGGATTTAGGCTCTATAAAAGTAAAATCATCCTTGAAATACAGCTCACTAATGCTTTCAAAAGTCTCTACACATGCAAACCACGGCACACGCACACAGGCATTGACCCTTAAAATCTAACGACAGTGATCCTGACCCACACAGAGTCACCCACAGGGTCCTCAGATGTTTGCCAAGGCATCAAATGAGGAACAGGTGGTCTGAGTGGCTGAGCCTGTTATGCTGAGGCAACAAACCCATCCAAAATGCTGACCCCTTATCAGTCATGTGTGTTGCTTATTCTTCTATGGATCAAAGGTAGACTGGGTTCTGTGAATACTCACACCAGCCTCCATTGACTAGTTGCTGGCTGGAATGGGGGCATATTTGATGAGTCGTACTCCATACTCGGGTTCTCAAAGGTTCTTGTTCACGTGTTTCTCTGTATACCACATTGGCCATAGCAAGTTACCAGGCCACAAAGAAGTAAAATCTACATGTGCCTCCTGGAGAAAGGAACATCAGACTCTTTGCTGCCAGGTGACCGACTTTCCAGGCTCACTTAGGACTTCTGACCAATCCAAGGTGAGTTTGGTGACACACACCTGCCATCTCAGCACCCGAAGCAATAGGATCACCTTGAGCTCAAGGACGACCTGGGCCACAAAGTGAATTAGGGGCTAGCCAGGGCCACAGAACAAGATAGCATCCTCAAAAACAAAAGACAGACCACTTAAAGAAGCAAAGCAAAACAAACAAAAACCCTAATAATCTATCAAGTATAAGATTCGTCCCCAAAAGTGGCTGGTGACTCTACCACTGTAACCCTTGTTCTTTGGGACAGATGGCTCTTGGAAGCCTGATGCCAACTGTCAACTCTCTTATCCTTTCTCCATCCAGAATAGCATACTTGACAGTTCCTGTAAGCACATTTGCTCATTCAAGTCTGAGTGCTAGAAACACAAAGACAAAGCACAGCCTGAGGAACTAGCCCTAAGGAATGGGAGACTAGTTCTATCATGAATGAGCCTATGGGACTGGGGAGTGGAGAGCTGCACTCCATAGCAACAGGAATGGAAGCCATTGGGCAGAAAGGGCTTCTGAAGAAGCACCAGCCAGTCAGTCTGTGGCTACTGAGTATTACTATCCAAGGCAGTCCCAGGAGCAGATAAATCTGCCCCTTCTTCAGCCAGCTTCTCTGGAACTCCCATCACCTCTCAGATAAGAGATAGACCAGATAGTCTCTTACCTTTCCAGTGACAAGCCTGTTCTACATTACCCACGTCTTGGAGCTCAGGACTCATCACTCTTACATTAAAGCTTATTTGTTCTTCTTTACACATCACCCCATTTCCTGCCTCTAAACCTCCTTTTACATGGAGCCTCCATACTTGCCCAGAATCCACAGTGGTTGACAACAGCTCTCTCTGCAGAACCTAGCTGAACAGCATTCTCTCTCCCTCCCTTAGGCAGGAGGCCATTCTGCCCTGGGAGCTGGTCACAAGGAACACTTCCCCAATCCCTGTGGCTGTTTCTGTGGTAAACAAATTTGACAGCATTGTAAGTGAACAGGACGAAGCATGAGACATTCCGTAAAAGGTTAGTGTCCTGAGTATGTGGGGAGAAGTAAGCTGAATGGTGACTTCAAGTAGGAAAACAAATTATGTAACTTCTCACTCTAAGAAACACCAGTCTTTAGCTTCTGTCTTGAGTTTTTTGTTCCCCTGTGCCTTGACAAAGAGGCTTAAAGTGGGAAGATCTATCTAGCTCACAGTCCGAGGTACAGTCATTCCATCAAAGGCGGGAGAGGCAAAGTAGCAGGAGCTTGAAGCAGCTTCCCATCTGCAGTCACAATAAAAGTGCAACACGTGCAGGCTGGTAGTTAGCTTGCACTTTTCACACTCTTAAACAGTCCAGGATCCCAAGCATAGGGAATGATACCACCCATAGTAATCCTGTCTTTCCGCCTCAATTAACATGATCAATATCACCCTTCATACATGCTCTGTCGTTTAGAGTCCATTGGAGAGATATATTTTAAAGTCATTGGGTGTCTTGAAAATATATCTTCTCTTCGACTGGCATAACAACATTTAGCTTATTTAAAAATGAAATGATGTGCCCCTGATTAGCCGAGTGAGTGAATAGTGCCTATCATGTTAGTTCACATTAAATTTAACTGCGGGAAACTGTGTTTAACAATATGGCAAAGTAGTCTCATCCCAGACTGTAATGGCATATTGCGGGAGCCAGTTCCCCTAGTCTACCTCCATTACCTGGGGACTCCGCTGAACCACGCAGGAGACCCAGCCCCTTTTTAGCCCATTCCCATTCCCTTGGTGTCAGACTGCAATACCTAGAAACACTGTCTTCCTGGGATTTCCCCCACAGTAGCTACATCAGGCCTGGACTCGGCTCAGTCAGTGTCTTGCTAGGTCATCATCATGAAGCTTCTTCCTGCAGCAGATGGAAACCAATTCAGAGACCCACAACTGGACAACATGGAGAGAATGAGAAGCTTTGGAACTCTCAGTCCTAAACGAAGACTTCATCAAACCCCTCCCCTCAGAGCTCAGGGAACTATGAGAAAGCCAAAGTAGAAACATTGTAAGAACCAGAGAGGATGGAGGACACCAAGGAAAGAGTTTCTTCCACACAAAGCAGGATTGACTCAATCATGAACTCCCAGCATGCCCAGGGCTTCCACACAAAAAGGAAAAATTAGTTTTCTCCAATGACATCTCACATTGAAGGGCAGGCAACCATGCTCAGCATTACTTGGCCAACGAAAAACAAGCTAAATGGTATGTTTGGAAGAGGTTTTTGGTCTCATGTTGCTTTGTTTAGACCTTTTTAACCTTGCTAGTCCTTTGATTATATATTAAGGTTTGTAATTTTGTGTTTTTATGTGATGTGATGTGATGTGATGTGATGTGTGTGTGTGTGCATGTGTATGTGTTTCTTGTGCTTTTTGGTTTTTTGTTTTGTTTTATTTTATTCTGGTTGGTTTGGTTTTGTCTGTTTTTTTTTTCTCAAGAAAAAATAAAAGGTATGAAATTGGTTTGTTGAGGCAGTGAAAAGATCTAGGAGGAGATGAGAGAAGGTAAACCATGATTAAAATATATTGTATAAAAACTGTTTTGTTTTTTTTTAAAAGGAAGAAAAGAAGGAGAAGGAGGAGGAAGAGAAGGAGGAGGAGGAGGAGGAAGAGAAGGAGGAGGAAGAGGAGGAAGAGAAGGAGGAGGAAGAGGAGGAGAAGGAGGAGGAGGAGGAGAAGAAGAAGAAGAAGAAGAAGAAGAAGAAGAAGAAGAAGAAGAAG
>JANHMN010000024.1:9699478-9714046 GCA_030674055.1 Rhabdomys pumilio | reverse complement strand
GAAGAAGAAGAAGAAGAAGAAGAAGAAGAAGAAGAAGAAGAAGAAGAGGGTAGAAAAGAAGATAAGAAGAAAAGAAAAAAGAAAATGTGGCAGGGACTTAAATAAGAGGGGACAGCTCTGCCTATTTGTGCTGTTCTCTTCTCCATTTTGCAAGTGCTCCAGTTAGCCTGCCTGTGTACCCTGTGCCCACGGATGGCTTCAGATAAGTCTTCTGTTATCTGAGGCTATGCATTGTAGAAATAATAATAATACTGGAAATAGCTGGCTGGCTGTACCTCTCTGTCCCCTGATAAGTTCTATCCCTCAGCCAGTCAAACTGCTTTCTGTGAAAGTACCCATTGATTTACTGAGTCGTCCCTGGGGTCTTCAGCTCAAACTTACGCTCCTCAAACTTTCAGCCACAGAGACCTAGTACAGCATGCGTTGAAACTTACTTAAAGCACAGACAAGTCGTGGGTTTGATGGCACAAAGCTCTAATTCCAGCACTCAGTAGGCGGAGGCCGGAGGATAGAGAGTTAGAGCCCAGGTTGGGCTACACAGTGATACCTTGCTTCAAGGTAGGGGTGTGGTGGAGGCTCTTTAAAGATGTGTGCATGTATTTTGAAAGTAGTGTTCTTTGTATGTCGCTTACTTCTGTAGCTAGGATCCAGGCCCATTTCCTATAGCTTTGTGAAAAAGTGTCGTTTTTCAATTTCGTATGTGAGAAAAATTGAGATTCAAAGGGACAGTACTGCCTTGGAGGCCACACATTGGTCATTAAAACAAAACCAGATTCACACCGAAGTACGCTGGATGGAGCCTTTACTTTATGGGGCTAAAGATATGAAATCAAATGGGAGAACCCTCGGGGCTCCAGAGTGGGAGGGCGTTTCCGGCGTTGCTTTAGTGACCAGTCAGCACCAACCTGCTTCTGGCTTTCGGTGGGACATCCCAGCTTCAAACCCGGCAGCGAGTTCCATGGGTCACAAGAGGCTCCGCCCTCCCAGGCCCCGCCTCTCCCCAGGGAAAGCCAGTCACAGCCAGTCGTTAGCTTCCACTTCCCGTCAGATCCTGAGCGCTAAAGGTCAGTCTAGCCGGGTGGCCCTGGGGATCTATCTTGGAACTGGTCCAGGCCTAGCCTTAGAGTTGACAGAGGCCACTGACTCGGGCCCCTGAGGGTGATTGAGTACCAGCTGCAGGCTGAGACCAACCCTGAAAGCACAGGGCCAGGACGCTGGTGAGCGGTTACCAGGCAACCTTACAGCTGTCCCCGCCCTCCAGTGGGGTGTGCGGACGGAAGGGCGGGGCTCGGGTGTGCGGTCCCCACCCCTCACTGCAGCTCTGCGCCCTGCCAGGGAGCCTTGGCACTGGGTTCCTCTGACACTTCTGGCTTGGGTGTACAGAAAGACTGGCTTTCTCTGTCCATGAGGCGCCTGGTTCATGCTAGCCTTGTACTCTTGCACAAGTCAATTCACTTCTCCCGGGATGTGAATCCCATTCCTAGGGAATGTTAGCTGTTTTGCCAAGGCTGTTTTCTAGATAAAGAAGCCTGACTGATCACCCACCCACATTCCGGGTGCTACGGTCAGCCCAGTGGTGTCCTCTGGGTTCGCATTATGATTTCCGTAACATGTATGGAGAAACTGGGACTCACGGACTAATTGTGCATGGCAAAGTTTTAGTTCTAAGTTGTCTGACTGCACTGCCAAGCGTCTTAGCTGCAAGCCGGAACCACACAGCTGTATTTAAAATGTACATACCTGGGAGTGCTCCTACATGAGCTGAGGCTCGCTGGGGGCCAAGGCTGGAGAAATCTGTTTTGTAAGCTTCAGATGATTTGTAGGTTGTGTGGCTAAACCTTTGGGTACCACCGAGTTTATCATGTAGTCTTAACATTCAAAAGGAGGTGCAATATGCTAATGTGCTTTGTAGAGTACTGGACAGCAAAACTGGTGTACTCTGACACCTTCTCTTCATCCTCAGAAACAAAGGTTTTAATCAAGTGTGAACATGTATGTGACGGTAGTCTTCTCCCTACTTATCCTGTGCTTTACCTGGTCCAAGCTTCCAACTAGGCATACCTATTATAGTCAAAGTTGGGAGACTACACTCCTCCCTCAGCGCTGGCAATCAGTCGGCTTTTGTCCCATCATCAGGTCCCTAAATCACAGTGGTTTGGAGGAATTATTGTGGCACAGTTTCCCCAGCAGAGGCCAGCTCTCTGGAAGTATTGCCACAAGTAATGACTGTCCCTTGGCCTTAAACAGCAGTCGGAAGAAAATGGCCCACCCTGCTGTTATTCATGACATTCACAAACACAAATCTGCCTTAATAATAATCACTTGACTCTTAGTCTTAGACAGATAATAAGCCCGACGGTTCTGTTTAGAGTTTTATTATTAATTTCATAATTTATACTGCCTCCCTTAGAGATTTGTGTCTGCAATGGCTGATGATCAAGAGAGAGACTTGGAGAGATTTCTGGAAAATGTGGATGAAATAAGTAAGTAGCAGTAAGTCACAGATTGAGTTCTGCCTTGGAGCAGACTGGCTTGTTTGACAGGTTTATGACTCTCAAGGAAAAAAAAACATAATTGAAACTAAACAGAAAGGCTATTGAGAACTCAGTTACAGCCTTGAGGCAGTATTTTCTGGCTGTTAATTGGTATCACAGAAGCTGTTATGGTCTGCCTGAAATTCAGGCTGAGCTCTCCTCCAAACACCTTTCCACATTGCCAGTGAGCCTATCTGTTCCCTTTGAGATGGCTTGAGAGCCTACTTAATCATCTGGATCCCGCTTGTTGTAGGCAGGGGGCAAGAGCCTGTGGCTTTCCCTTAAGATTTGTCACTTATGTGAATGGCGTTTGAGTTTCATCATCTTTCTCAATCCCCCCTGACCAAGAACACCCTTCCCAAGCTCAAATAGGTAGGACTTCAGAGAATGTCCTCTGAACCACACAGCACATTGAAGAGACTCCAGACCAGTCCATCCCTGTTCCAGCTTTAGGAAGCTTGTTTGCAGCTAAAAAGAGTGCACGTGAACGAGCGTGAACAAGTATATATCCATTTGTGCCCGCACCAGCCTTTCCCGAACTCCTTCCTGAATGCTCTTTTAGCCTCCGTACACTGCTATCTTCATGTGAACCCACCTGCTTGCTGGTGTCTACACTGCCTCCCTGCCTTTCTTTCAGAACCTCGGGCTCTATGGCCAATTGCCAACACTACTGTATACCCCAATGCTTCTATCTTAATGTGTCTGGAATTGAGTCATCACTCTCACTTTCTCTCCTCTCCCCTTCCTGCTGTCTCCTTCTGGTCTCAGTTGGTGGCACTGACACCCCCAAATCTCCAAGTCAGCGGGACTCCTCCCACCTTTCCACCTTGTGTTCAATCAGCCTTCAGGTTTGGCTCCCCTCACCGCACCCCCTGTCCATCTTTTCTGAGGCACTCTCTGTTCCGGTTCCTCTCTGCAGACTCTTAACAACTTCTAATCTTTGTTTCTGCCACCAGGCCTACACTCCCCACAGAGTAATGTATCTAAAATGCAGATCTGGCCAGACACTTCTCTGCTTGTGTTCTTCTTAGTCACAATGAATCAGGAGCTCTCATCTGAACTAAGTCCTCACATGACCTTCTCCTTGAGCCCCCTCATCTCTCCACATAAGGACATTTAATTAGGGCTAGCTTACAGGTTTAGAGGTTCTGTCCATTATCATGAAGGTGGGGAGCATGGCAGCGCCCACACAGGCACAGTGCAGGAGGAGCTGAGAGTTCTACATCTTGTTCTGAAGGCAAACAGGAAAAGACTGGCTTCCAGGCAGCTAGGATGAGGGTCTTAAAGCCCATGCCCAGTGACACACTTCCTCTAACAAGGCCACACCTACTCCAACAAAGCCACACCTCCTAATAGTGCCACTCCCCAGGCTAAGCATAGTGTGAAAACAGATATTAAAAAATTAATTTCAAGGTGATATATAGAAGGAAGAGAGAGTTGGAAAGTGCCAAGAATCTAACCCACTTTAGGCAGTTGTATTACTCTGATGGAACTATCACAAAATACCAGAAGCTAGATGAATTAAATGGGGGAAATGCATTTTATCACTATTCTTGAAAGTAGACTACAAAAACAAAGAGTTGACAGGATTGATCATTCCTTAGACCTCTGCATTTAACTTGTAGAAGGCCACTTCTTTTTGGATAATTAATATGTCTGTGTGTGTGTGTGTGTGTGTGTGTGTGTGTGTGTGTGTTTATTTGTGGAGGATCAGCTTAGGGTGTTCTTGCTCAGGAGCTCTCTACTTCAATTTTTCTCTCAGCTAGGGTTTCTCACTGGACCTGAGGCTCACCCCAGGGCCTGCTTTCCCTGCACAGGGATTGCAG
The DNA here is from genome assembly GCA_030674055.1 of Rhabdomys pumilio. NCBI lineage: Eukaryota > Metazoa > Chordata > Mammalia > Rodentia > Muridae > Rhabdomys > Rhabdomys pumilio. The sequence continues at coordinate 9,709,686 of JANHMN010000024.1, read as the reverse complement.
ATGTACTGCCATATCTGGCTTTTTACAAGGGTTTTGAGGACCAAACTCAGATGCTCAAATTCGTGTGTTGGCAAGCACTTTGTCAATAAAGTTTTCTCCCTAGCCTCTTCTGTATACATTTCTTTGTGAGATTTTTTTTCCAGTGAGTAGGGACCTTCTTGCACCTAAAACCCCCTTTACCACTCAGGGAGAACAGAGAGGTGGTCAGAACCAAGTCAGAGCATTCTAGGAAAGGCACTTCCCCTGCTTGGATATTGTCCCAGGTTGAGACCCAGGGAACCAAGCAGCGGGACCCATAAATGCACAGGTCCACTCACACACTGCAGAATCACCTTTTCTCAGTCAGAGCCTTCTTCCGGCCATGGAAGTCCAAGTAGTTTCTGAGTCTGGCTCTGATTAGGAAAATGGCTGTCTAAGGGGACAGTTTTGCAGTTGTTGATTATACTGATGATGTCTTTAGCTAAGGTGCTGACCCATGAAGATGCCCCTGATGCAGAGCATGGCTCAGTGTGGCTCTTCATTAAGACCACTCTGTGTGTGTTCTTTTTTTACTGTATTATGTTACATCCCGACCGCAGTTTCCCCTTCCTCCTCTCCTCCCAACCCTTCCCCTCCACCTCCCCTCCCCACTTCCCCCCAATCCATTCCTCCCGTTTCTCTTCAGAAAATCACAGGCCTCCCATGGATATCAACCAGCAATGGCAAATCAAGTTGCAGTAAGACTAGGAACTTCCTCTTTTATTAAGGCTAGAGAAGGCAAGCCAGTATGGAGAAGGGCCCCAAAGGCAGGCAACATTGTCAGAGATAGCTCCTGCTCCCACAAGAAGACCAAGCTACACAACAGTAGCCTATGTGCAGAAGACTTAGGTCAGGCTTCTGCAGGCTCCCTGATTCTTGGTTCAATCTCTTTGAGACCCCATAGGCTCATAGGTTAGTTGATCCTGTGGGTTTTCTTGTGGTGTCCTTAACCTCTCTGGCTCCTACAATCCTTCCTCCCCCTCTTCTGCAGGATTCCCTGGGCTCCGCCTAATGTTTGGCTGTGGGTTTCTCCATCTGTCTTCATCTGATGCTTGACAAAGCTTCTCTGATGACAGCTGAGCTAGACGCTAATCTATGAGCACAGCAGAATATTACTAGGAACGATTTCATTGACTTTTTCCTACTCGTGTCTAATTCTATCACGGGTCTCTGGGCTATGGAACTTCTAGGCAGTGACAGGGGCAGGCTCCCTTTCTAACAAAGGTCTCAAGCTGGACCAGTCATTGGTTGACCACTCCCAAAATTTCTGCTCCACCATTATCCCAGCACTTCTTGTAATCAGGACAAATTGTAAGTTGAAAGTTTTGTGGCTGGGTTGGTGTCCTAATCCCTCCACTGGAAGCCTTACCTGGCTATAGGAGGTGGGTGGTTCGGGCTTCATATTCTTCATTGCTAGGAGGTCTCTTTTTCTCCTTCTCAGCGACATTTACAATCCCCCACCTTGAGCCCTCCTTGTTACTTAGCATCTTTGGGTCTGCAGATCGGTTATCCTTTACTTTGAAAGACCATGTTTGTATTTCTGGGTCTGGATTACCTCGCTAAGAATGATCTTTTCTAGTTTAGTCCATTTCCTGGCAAATTTTATGTTACCATTGTTTTTAACGGCTGAGTAGTACTCCATTGTGTAAATGTACCACATTTTCTTTATTCATTCTTCGGTTGAGGGACATTTATGTTGTTTCCGACTATTACTAATAAAGCTAGTACGGATACAGTTGGGCAGGTGTCTTTGTGGTAGGATGGAGCATCTTTTGGATGCAGAGAAGTGGCATAGCTGGATTGTGAGGTAAATCAATTTCCAGTTTTCTGGGAAACTGCCATACTGACTTCTGAAGTGGATGTACAAGTTTGCACTCCCGCCATCAATGGAGGAGTGTTCCCTTGCTCCACATCCTTGCCAGCATGAGCTGTCACTTGTGTCTTTGATCTTAGCCATTCTGATGGGTGTAAGATGGAATCTCAGAGTTGCGTTAATTTGCATTTCCCTGATGGATAATGATGTTGAATATTTCTTTACATGCCTCATGGCCATTGGAGACTTCTCTGTTGAGAATTTTCTGTTTAGATCTGTACCCCATTTTTAATAGGGTTACTTGGTTTGTTGCCATTTAGTTTTTGAGCTTTTTATATATTTTGCTTATCAGCCTTCTGTCAGATGTGGAGTTAGTGAAGATCTTTTCCTTTTTGTAGGCTTCTATGTATCCTTTTGACAGTGTCCTTTGCCTTATAGAAGCTTTTCCGTTTCATGAAGTCCCATTTATTAACTGTTGATCTTAGTACCTGCACGAATGGTGTTCTGTTCAGAAAATTGTTTCCTATGCCATTGTGTTCAAGGCTATTCCCCATTTTCTCTTCTGTTAGGTTCAGCGTATCTGGTTTGTATTAAGGTCTTTGATGCACTTGAACTTGAGTTTTGGGCAGAATGATAGATATGGTTCTATTTGCATTCTTGTACATGTGGACATCCAGTTAGACCAGCACTATGTGTTGAAGCTGCTTTCTTTTTCCATTGTATATTTCTGTCTTCTTTATCAAAACTCAAGTGTTAATAGGTGTGTGGATTTACTTCTGGATCTTTAATTCAATTCCATTAATCAATATGGCTGCTTTTATGGCAATGCTATGTAGCGTTTTATTACTATTGCTCTGAAGTATGACTTGAGAGAGAGGATGATAATACCTCCTGAAGCTCTTTTATTTTACAGGATTGTTTTAGCTATCCTGATCTTTTTGCCTTTCCATGTCAAGTTACGTAGTGTTCTTTCAAGGTCTGTAAAGAATTGTATTGAGGGTTGGGGATTTAGCTCAGCGATAGAGTGCTTGCCTAGCAAGTGCAAGGCCCTGGGTTCGGTCCTCAGCTCTGGGGGAGAAAAAAACAATTGTATCAGAATTTTAATGGGAATTGCAGTGAGTTTGTAGATAGCTTTTAATAAGATGGCCATTTTAATTATATTAATCCTATCAATCCATGAGCATGTGAGATCTTTCCATATTCTGATATCCTCTTCAATTTCTTTCTTCAAAGACTAGAAGTTTTTATCATGCAGGACTTTCATTTACTTGGTTAGAGTTACACCAAGATATTTTTTATATTATTTGTGACTATTGTGAAGGATGTTTCCCTGATTTCTTTCTCAGCTTGTTTATCATTTGTATATAGGGGGGCTATTCTTTTTTGTTGTTGTTTTCAGTTAAATTTGTATCCAGCCACTTTGTTGAAGGTGTTTATCAGCTGTAAGAGTTCCCTGGTAGAAATTTTGGGGTCACTTACATATACTATCATGTCATCTGCAAATAGCAGTACTTTGACTTCTTCCTTTACAAACTATGTCCCCTTGATCACTGTTAGTTGTCTTATTGTTCTTGCTAGAACTTCAAGTACTATATTAAATAGATATATTTAATATCTATTAATATTAAATATATTATAGAGAGTGAGCAGCTTTGTTTTTTCCCTGATTTTAGTAGAGTTGCTTTAAGTTTTTCTCTATTTAATTTGGTGTTGGCTGTCAGCTTGCTGTACATTGCTTTTTTTATGTTTAGGTATGTCCCTTGTAGCCCTGATTTCTTCAAGACTTTTATCATGAAGGAGTGTTGGATTTTGTCAAAGGCTTTTTTGGCATCTAATGAGATAATCATGTAGTTTTTTGTTTTGTTTTTTTTTAGTTTGTTTATATGATGGATTGTACTGACAGATTTTCATATACTGAACCATCTCTGTACCTCTGGAATGAAGCTTACTTGATTATGGAGGATAATGTTTTTGATGTGTTCTTGGATTCAGGTTGCATGTATTTTACTGAGTATTTTTCCATCAATGTTCATAAGGGAAATTGGTTAGAAGTGTTCTTTGTTGACTCTTTGTGTGGTTTAGGTATCAGAATGAGTGTGGCCTCAGAAAATAAATTTGGTAATATTCCTGCTGCTTCGATTTTTGGAATAATTTGAAAAGTATTGCTATTAGCTCTTCCTTGAAAGTCTGGTAAAATTCTGTGCTAAAACAGACTGGCCCTGAGATTCTTTTGGTATAGAGACTTTTAATGGCTACTTCTATTTCCTTAAGGGTTATGGGACTATTCAAATTGTTTATCTGGTCTCGATTTAACGTTGGTAAGTGGTATTTATCAAGAAAATCATCCATTTCTTTTAGATTTTCCAACTTTGTGGAGTACATGTTTTTGAAGAAAGACCTAATAATTCTTTGGCTTTCCTCCATGTCTGTTGTTATGTCCCTCTTTTCATTTCTGATTTTGGTAATTTAGTTATTGTCTCTCTGCCTTTTTGTTACTTTGGATAAGGGTTTTCTTATCTTGTTCATTTTATTCAAATAACCAGATCTTTGTTTCTTTGATCCTTTGCATTGTTTTCTTGGTTTCTATTTTATTGATTTCAGCCCTGAGTTTTATTGTTTGTGCTGTCTACTAATCTTGAGTGTGTTTGCTTCTTTTTGTTCCAGTGTTTTCAAGTACGTGAAGTCACTAGTGTGAGATCTTGCTAATTTCTTTATGAAGATACTTAGTGCTATGAACTTTTCTCTTAGCACTGCTCTCATTGTGTCTCATACATTTTCACTGAATTCTAGGAAGTCTTTAATTTCTTTATTTCTTCCTTGACCAGCGGTCATTCAGTAGAGGGTTGTTCCGTTTCCATGAATGTGTAGGCTTTCTGTTGTTTCTGTGGTTGAAGTCCAGCTTCAATCCACATAGTCTGATAAGTTAAAGAGAGTTATTTCAATTTTCTTATGTCTGTTGAGACTTTCTTTGCGACCAAGTATATGGTCAGTTTTGGAGAAGGTTCTGTGAGATTCTGAGAAGAAGGTATGTTTTTTGTGTTTAGATGAAACGTCCTCTAGATGTCTATTAGGTCCATTTGAGTTATAATGTCTGTTAGCTCCATTATTTCTATGTTTAGTTTCTGTCTGGATGTCCTGTCCATTGGTGAAGGTAGGATGTTAAAATCTCCCACTATTAATACATGGAGTTCAAGCTGTGGTTTAAGCTTTAGTAATGTTTCTTTTACAAATGTTGGTGCCCTCGCATTTGAGGCATAGATGTTCAGAATTAAGATGTCATCTTGGTGGATATTTTCCTTTGATGACTATGAAGAATCCTTCCCCTGTATACTGTCCCTCCTTGACTAATTTTGGTTGAAAGTCTATTTTGTTAGATATTATAGTGGCTATACCATCTTGCTTCTTGTGTCTGTTTGCTTGGAAAATCTTTTTCCAGACCTTTACTCTGAGGTAATGGCTATATTTGATGTTGAGATGTGTTTCTTGTATGCAGCAGAAATAGATCCTGTTTTACCATACATTCTGTTAGCTTGTGTCTTTTTTCTGGGGAATTGAGTCCATTGACATTTAGAGATATCAATGACAAATGGTTGTTAATTCCTATTATTTGGATGTTGATGGTGGTTTTGTGTGTGTGTGTGTGTGTGTGTGTGTGTGTGTGTCTGTGTGTGTGTCTGTGTGTCTGTGTGTGTCTGTGTGTGTGCCTATGCATGTGTGTTGAGAGCCACACTGCCCTACATCGGGCACCAAAAATGTAGAGGACCACTCTATCAGTGTTGGAACCCACACTGCCAAAAGCCTTGGGGGCTAAGTTGTTAGAGCCCCCACTTCCCCAAGCAGCTCTGGTCTGCGGGTCGGGGGTTCAGCAAGAGAGAGAGTGAGGAGGAACTCGAAGAATGGAGAGCAGACAGAGTGTGATTCAATCCCGTTTATTCTTCAGTCTCTCTTCTTAGTCCAAGTCCCAAGTCTTGAGTTCCTAGTCTCTAGTTCCTAGTCCCTAGTGCCTAATGTCTAATTCCAAGTTCTTCCTCCAAGTACCAAGTGCCTAATACCTAATCCAAGTGCCTAATAATAATCTGTTGCTTTTCTCTGTCTGCCTCTCGCCTTTTATATGTCTCACTTCTAAGTCACACCCTTAGGTCTTATCTCTAAATCTGATCTCTAAGTCAGGCCCTTAAGTCACACACCTTTAAGTCTCACACACCCATGGGAAAATCCTGGGTATCTAAAACAAGATGTTATCAGAGTGTGTGCAGCTGTTGTAGGCTATTGTAATCAAGTCTCTTGTCAGGGTATATGGCTCAAGATGGCTGCAAGGATGATATCCACCTTCTGTCATCTCCCCACACGTGTGTGTGTGTGTGTGTGTGTGTGTGTGTGTGTGTGTGTGTGTGTTTGCCTCCCTTTTGGTTTTACTGTGGAATTATTTTCCTTTGTTTTCTGGGTGTAGTTAACCTCCTGGGGTTCGAGTTTTCTTTCTAGTATCTTCTGTAGAGATGTATTTGTTGGCAAATATTGTTAAATTTTGTTTTATCATGGAATGTCTTGTTTTCTCCATCTATTGTGAATGAACATTTTGCTGGGTATAGTAGTCTGGGCTGGCATCTGTGGTCTTTTAGGGTCTGTAAGACATTTGTTGAAAACCTCCTGACTTTTAGAGTCTCTGATGAGAAGCTGAGTATAATTCTAATAGGCCTGTTTTTATGTCTTACTTGGCCTTTTCCCTTGCAGCTTTTAATATGCTTTCTTTATTCTGTGCATTTAGTGTTTTAATTATTATGTGTCTGTGGGGGAGGGGCATTTCTTTTCTGGTCCATTCTGTTTGGTGTTCTGTAAACTTCTTGTGTGTTTGTAGGCATCTCTTTCTTTACTCTGTGTATGTTCTTATAAAGACACTAGTCATAGTGAATTGGGGCCCCATTTGATATTACTTAATTATATCCAAACTCTTTTCATATTATTTACCTCTTGAAAGACCAAATATAGTCATATCGTGGTACAGAGCTTCAACCTAAATATGAGGATGTGTGTGACATCTGCCTGTGGCAGGTGTCAAAATTTCTCACAAGAAGTGACATTTAAGTTAAACCTTAAGAGTCAGCAGGAGTCAACCATTGTGGTGACGTGAAGGCGTGTTCTTGTTGGGAAGTGAGGAGATAGGAAATCAGTGAGCTAAGGGTCAAGTGCGGTGCTTTTTAAGAACAGAAGGACTGAGAAGGTCTGTAGGAGTGCAGAGCAGTCAGCAAAGAGAGAAGGGTCCCATCTGAGAGAGAAACCAGAGCAGCTGAGGAAGCTGCAGCAAGGAACTCAGGTTAACCAGGAGCAGTGATGCAGCGGCACCTTGAGGGGAATCCTTAGACCAGGCACACTGATGATGGAGGAAAGTCCTGTGCTGGGTGTGTAATGTGGCCTAGAGAAGAGAAAAGGGTGCTGAGGGGCCGGTCTAGAGGTTGTTCCCAGCACTGCGGAGGGTGGACATCATCAACTGGATGCAGTGGTGATGCAGTGGGCACAGAGACAGAACACTGATTACAAACACACTTAGAGGTTATTCTCGACCAGCTTTAGTGTTCTTGCCTGTAAGGGCTGAGAAAAAAAATGAGAACTCATGGGAAGGTTGAGAGTTGAGTGACAGGCAGGAGGCCAGTGATTTATGAAGATGGGAGCATTTGAAGGAGAACAGACTTAGAAGAAAGATAGGCGTGTCAAGTTTGATGAGCAAGACATCTGGAGAAAGACGGTCAGTGTTCAGTAGCCTTTAGGTGTGAGCCTAGAGAGACACATTGATAAGATAGAGGTAGATCAAATTCTTAAAAAGCAAGTACTATGCAAAAGAAAATAGATGCCAAACATTAATGTCAGACAAAATAGACTTTAAAACAAAGGCCTTATTAAGCTTTATCTAACAACATTATACATATTTATAATACATGTCATGTTTTGGTTTAGTATACATTATGAACTATGCCATTGAAATAAACGTTTCAAAACATTTCTCTTGGTGAATACTTAGAAGGTCTGCCCTCCTGGCAATTATGAAGTACACAGTACATGATTTTCACCGTAGTTCACCATTCATTCTGCACAACTGTACAGTACAACTGTAGCGTGTATTCCTCTTGTCTGGCTACAACCCGCCTCATCCCCCTTGTTCTCCAGCCCCAAAACAACCTCCAGTAACCACCATTCTACCCTGCTTTTATGAGTTTGGAGGGGGCACCATTTTCTTTGTCTTGTCTCAGAGTGATCCTCTAGGTGTCTATAGGGAATAACACTGTAATGAACACGGAAGCACAGATAGCTCCACATAGATTGGTTTTATTTCCTTTGCATTCATACTTAGAAATGAGATTTCTGCATTTGGGCCCCAGGAATACTGCATTTAAATATGAAAATAAATCTTGCAGAGTATATTTAAGATCTATGGAGAAAATTATAAAATTTAATTGAAAGAACTCCCGGTGGAAAAGAAACAGGACAAAATGAGCAATGGAATAAACAACATAACCTTATATTATAATTCAAAGCAGGAAAAATAACATCTAGGAATCCATAGTGAAATGAATGAGATTAGATAGGTATAAATAGGTAAATGAATAAAACAAATGCCCTATCCAGGTGAATTCTTTTAACTTGTGTTTCCTTCAGGGAGGTGAAGTGTGCCTCTCCCATCTTAAATAAGAGTTACATTAAGGCTTGCTTGCCAAGAATGTGGTACGGAAAGTGGATAACAGCTGACAAGCATAGCCTTACACAAATGGTCAAGGTTAACATGATCGATCACAGTGATAACATGCGCCGTGAACTGCTGTCTTCCTCCCCAGAGGAGGAACACGAGAAACACCAAATAAACCCAAACAGAATGACTCTCTGAGACAGCTGCTCAGTACCCTTGCAAACTGTTAAAGTGGAGTCAAGAAGATGCCTTAGTGGCTAAAGGTGCTTGCTGCCAAGTCTGACAGGCTGTCTGAGCCACAGAGTTTTAGCCTTAGCACCCAAATGGTGGAAGGAGACAACCAGCACCCCTACCCACCCCCCCTGTCATTTGATCTTCTTACTGTGCTCTTTGGCACTTGCACACACACCTACCATGCCCTGCCCCTGCAAGCACAGCCATTAAATAAATTTTAAAGCCAACAAATAAAAACTGTGAACGTTATCAAAAATAAGGAAGGCTTGACAAACTGCCCACTGTACCCTTGATTAACCTAAGCAGACACAACCACTGCAGCCCACTGCCCTTGACAAGCTCCAGAACTGAGAAAGGATGTTCAGGAGAAGCTAATTGTGTTAGAATAAATTATGGGGATCAGTCAGTACAGATTTTATTAAAAGACATAAGAGAACCCCTGCATATAAGAAGACATGTATTTTTTTCTAGATATCATTTGGCAAAGACAACAGTTCTCCTCAAATTATTTTTGCACAATTAGTTTAAATCAAAATCCCCAAAGTGGTTTGTGTTCAAATTCAACAAAATGGCTCAAAGTTTCATGTGGAAGAGCAAAGTGCCAATAATAACGAGAAAAAAAAAGCCTCACAGCGGGTTGGGGGCCATGGTGAGCGAACCATCTAGTGTTTGAGATTTTAAACAAGCAAACCCTATAGTAATCTGTGTAAGAATGGGCACATGCTGGAAGGTACAAGCTGTGCAGTGGAAAGAGATGAAGAGCATAGACCAGGTTTCACATCTGTAACAGGGAAAACGAACACGCCGGGGAAGCCAGTGTCTCTCGTCCTCAGCATGCTGTGCTACCACCCTGTACAACATTCAAATTACATGAGGATCTAATGAACTGAGGAGAAAACATAACTGAAGATTGGTTTTGTGTATATCTGTGTGGCTGTGAGCACATATGCAGGTGCCCAACAGGCTGGAAGAGGAGGCTCAACCAACCAACACTTCCATAAAACAAACGACACGTAGCCAAGGAGATTTTTAAAATCCAAGTGACCAGTCCAGAATGTATATAGAAAGGGGACAAATGACCCAGTAGAAAATGGGCCAAGGATAAGAATAGGCATGTCATAGAAAATCAAACCCAAATGGCCCACAAGCTGAAAAGATATTCAGTTCCAATCGTGATCAGCAATTATGGTGTCAGTAGTGGGAAAGACTATAGCTTCTTTTCTTTTCTTTTCTTTTCTTTTCTTCTCTTTTCTTCCTTCCTTCTTTTCCTTCTTTCTTTTCTTCTTTCTTTGGACTTATCCTTCCATTTATTTCATAAAATTTTAGGACAGCATACAATGTATTGGGTTTTATCATGAGATCTTTTTAAAATTACACTTTTTTGCTTACCAGGGTGTGGAGGGTGATGAGGGTAACAAGAGTGAGGAGGGTGTGGATGGTGAGGAGGGTGAGGAGGGTGAGGAGGGT
>JANHMN010000024.1:9677874-9690307 GCA_030674055.1 Rhabdomys pumilio | reverse complement strand
GTGTGTGTGTGTGTGTGTGTGTGTGTGTGTGTGTGTGTGTGTGTGTGTGTGTGTCATAGCACATGTATAAAAGTCAGGAGAATCTCTGCGCAGTTGGTTTTAGGCTTTCATCTTCAGGCAAGTTCCAGGGATTGACTGCTGTCCCCAGGCTTGTATGGCATGCCCTTGCCTGTTGAATCATCTCAATGGCTCAAACTAAAATTGCTTTAGTTTCTCTTATTATTGAGGGTATAAACAAGGGAAACAGGGATGAATCAGAAAATCCCTCTCCATTCTGGGGATTCATAAAGCATTGTGAACCTGCAGGTAGCATGAAGCACTTGACTGTGTCATCCCCCTGAAGGCACAGTGTGGAGGTCCACTGCTCCGTCACACTAGGCAGGTTTTCCTACCATGAGAGCAAGCGCACGCTGACAGCAGCATTGGATCTCCAGCGTGGACATGCTTACCCATGCTGTCACCTTGCTTGCTTACAGCGTTGTTGTTCTTGTTGTTGTTTTAACTTGTTTTGTTTTCTGGCACCAGTCATTAAGGAAAAACGAGCTCAGGATGTTTTCCTTGGCTGTTTCAACAGTGACAGCAAAATCGATCATCTGCTGCAGGCTCACTGCATACCTTCTGCTCGGTGCCACTACTTTCCATATGTTTTCCTTCTGACCAAAAGGATGAGCCCTCAGAACTGAATTAAGCCATTTACATAGGCTCACAATGCCAGAGGCCACACTGGCTGTCAGCCCATACTCTTTTTAACTATCTAGTATATAAAAAAAAAAAAGCCCCTGCTGAAACCAGAAACTCTGAATCCAGAATCCCTGAGAAAGGATCATATTCCCTTCTGAGATAGAAACAGGATCTCCTCGAAGGAACTCCAGAGTAAAAGTCTTCTAATCAGACAAAGACCAAAGAGTTAGACACAGCCCATGCTGACCCAGGCTAACACACTGGCCTCAATCCAAATGTTGAATAAAGCTCAACATAATTAACTGAATGAGACACCAAAGCAGAGCAGGCCCAGTGGAGGCAGCATTTAAATAATTGCCAACACTCAGAGCCCAGTCTCGTTAAGTGAGGCTCCCAGCTAGAGAGATATGGATCAACACAAAAGGAATTTGAAAACTGGTTAAGTCCTGTTCTTTATAGAAGTCACGGATTCAAAAAAAAAAAAAAAAAAAAAGGTTTGCTCTCTTTAAAAAGTCTTGATAATCTCAGTAGCAACGATCTCTGGCACCCTATCATGCCAATTTAACATTTCTTGACACTTTTAAACTGGAAGAGACCAGCCTGAGTGATATTTCAGGGCTGATGTTCCTTGTCAAAGAAGATAAGGGTGGCAAAGTTGGGTTTCTTCCGGAGCAGACAAATGGCACCATCAGCAGAGCCCTTCCTGCACAATGAAATCCATCTGCTTTGAAGGCCATACTCATTCAAAGACAGTGTGGGGCTCATTGGAGTAAATGCATGGGACGGAAGACTCCTGGTCACACTGGACAGGTCCAGTCATAAGATCTATTAGTTGCTCGTTGTGGGTGGAGCTAGGATGATATCATAGCTACAGGCACTTCCCTGTGCCACATCTATGAAGGTCATGGGCTTCAGCTTAGGGACCTGCATGTCCCCAGCCGTGTAACACTGGTATTCTGCCACGAATATGCTATGAGTATCTGACTCTCATGAGCACCCTCTCTTCCCCTTGCTCACACCTTCCCTGCTTTCTGGATTTCATTCTTTGTGACTTTGCTATGCTCACACTCAGCTTTCTGCCCTCCTTTCTCATGGCTCCTCGTCTCTTCTTGGAAGCCTCATGGATTCACCTGTCATCTCTGCAAGTCCCTTTCAGACCAGCTTCCCCCGCTTCTCCCTTCTCCTAGCTCCACGTCCACCCCCCATCACCTCATGTAGGTTTCCATTTGATCATCTTGGCACCTCCCAAATTCAGGGAGTCTACAAACTAAGACTGTCTTTCCACTCGGGCAGCTTCTCTTCTACCTGCCCTCGTGACCCCTTTCTGTTAGAGCTGATTATGCCTTCCCTGCATCTCGACATGTTTCTGACTTGTCAGCATGCACATGGAGTGAGTCCTCCGCTCTGATCTTACTCTGACATAGCTCTGATATCTGCACTCTCCTTTCTGCAGCTGTCACCGAGACCTCTGGCATCAGTCCTCCTTCCAAGTGACTCTCTGGACTCCTTGCTCATCTCCCTGCCTTTCCTTGCTCTGGTCAGTTCTGCGAGCTACCACCAGACCATCCTGCCTTCTCGACAGCAATGATAATGCAACCCTCCTCCCACTTGACACTTGAGACTTTTGTGTGGAGTCTTTTTAGCTCCCCCTTTCCATCCCCTCTTGTTTCTCCACCCAATACTTCAATTTCAGCTGGGCTGTGCATAAGGCTCCTGAATCCCCTCTCTCTGGACTCTGCCCATTCCCTTCCCTTGCTAACATCACTCTCCCTTCAATACTCTTTTTCACTCAAGATTCAGTTCAAATCCCTCTCACCTTGCCTGCTCCTCTCACTGTAGGGTCTCCTCCATTGAACCTGGTGAAGAGCTCTCCCTGTAATCTACAGTCATTTTTTCATAGCATACTTCTGAAAGAGATATGGTTTATTTGTTGTCGTTGTGTTGGGAATCAAACCCAGGGACTTGTGCCTATTAGGCAAGCTACGCCCCCAATCCTAATAACAATTTTAAGCCCCTGTGTCCTGGAATTCAACGGCCAGATTTCCAATTCTAGCTCTTCCATGCAGTGATGATACAGTGTTAGCCCCCTCTCCTCGCTCTGCTTTCCTTGTCTGCGACATGGGGATGCCCAGGCCTGTTTTGCTGCATTGCTATGATTCTCACAAAAGATCATCCATACAAGCCATCAAGCTCAGTGCCAATCACATGGAACAGACTCATCAGCCCGGGCTCTTATTATTCTCTTTATTACTCCCATTTACTTTATAATAGATCAGGAAATATTATACATAAAAAACTCCTGGTAAGAGTTTCTCTAGCAATTATTGTTTCCTTTTTTTTTCTATTATTTAGCCTTTCTATAAATCACATTTGCTCTGGAATGTATTGTTGCCGCTGTAACCACAGCAACAGCAGCTAATGGAGTATTAGGAGAGTGTTAAGTGTTACACAATTCTCCCTCCCAACAGTCGGGCAGGAGGACGAGAATATTAATTACTGTCTTCACTTTCCAGATAAGAAACATGGTTACCCAAAAGCTAGTGGCCTACCCAACATTCTGAATTGTTAATTCACCTAAAACATTGTACGCTCCTGAGACTGACCTCCTGAAACTTCTAAATCTAAACCCTAAAGGATATCTCACCTGGCTCAATATCTTGCTTATAAAGGGGATGAGTGAATGTTAATTACCTGATGTTTCAAATGTTAGTTCATAGTTTTGTGCTGGGTGGCTCCCTGCGGATTTACGATGAGGAGGAGCAGGCAGAGTCAGGGCCCTTCTGTGAGTGGTATAACCTTAACCGTACTCTTAAACCCTCCCTTTTGTAGAGGGGCATCCACGTACATCTTAAGTGATACGAATGGGAATTCCTGTTTGTTCTGGACGGTCCAAAGAATGATCTGATAGCCACACTTTCTGATTTAGATGAGTGTGCTTATTAAACACATAGCAAGACAATGTAAACAATAAGGAGAGGGAGAAAGAGCATGGGAGGGGGAAGGGAGGGAGAAAGAGCATGGGGAGAGGGAGAGAAAAGCATATGAGAGGGGGAAGGGGAGGGAGAGGGAGCACATGAGACCTGGAGTTCTCAAAGACAGTCCCGAGCAGAACCAATGTCTGGTAAAAGAACAAGTAGCAGCAGGTAGAGTTTACATCATCAAACCAGGCACTCGGAACATCCAGCAGGAACAGACTGGGGAAGTTGAGGCAGTCGGCTGGAATTCCCCATTGAGCTTTCTCTCCACAGAGAAGCTTCCCAAGGCTCATCTCCTGCCTCCCTTGTCACTATAGGCGCTCCCTTTCATATCAGGTAGTGGGGAATAAGCCCTGTTGGAGACGTTCACTTTTCAGCTGTTCTCAAGGGCACAGTGTTCTTACTCTTGGGATGTTTTGCTGTTCTTTTTCCCCTACCACAGAGTTAGGAGAGCCAGCCCATTCCCAGACAGGAGGTCATGGAGAATACTTTGTGACGACAAGCATACTTGTGTCTGAAATGGAGTGGGAAGCAATTCCACTTAATGACCCAGATTCCTACTCGGTGACTTGAAAGAACACTGTACCAATACAGCTTGCATTATGCCAGTATTCATGTTATGGCTTATTTTCAAGCAGGGACTTACTGCTGCCCACTAAGACATGCTACTAGCCACGATTGCCTTCCCAGAGAATTCTGTCTGCTAATGAGCAAGTAGCTCTCAAACTTAGCTGCGCAGTTATATCTCCCAGAAAGCTGAAAAATTATCTGTCTGGACCTCATTTAGACAGTAACTTAATTGGTCCAGGGGCAGCCAGGCCCAGATAGATATGAGCCTTCCAAGTGATTCTAACATTTAGCCAATGCTGAGGAGTCTTCTAAACTTAGGGCTTTGCCTTACTTCTTGAGCAAGTCTCTACATGAAAGTGAGAGCTGACAGTACCGCTAATTTGGAAGAGAGCATACTCATGTGTCCAGGCTCCTTGCGGGCAGCAATTAGCCTGGTCACAAATCCACAGAAACGACTTAATTGTCAACTCGGGTAGCTATCCTGAGAACCAAAGTGCTGGCCTCCTGTTAACTAAGCAGGCAGGGCAGTGCCTAATGACTTCAGATCTCCTGAAACATTTGATCAAACATTCTCTTTTACACAGTGTGATGAGAATTGTACAAAGGCCTATTTCCACATGGGGAAAGCCCACTTGGCCCTGAAGAACTACAGCAAGGTAAGCTCTTAGCTCGGCGATAACTTGGTTAGATGTTAATCCGCCTTTTAGGGTTTTCTAATACACTCGGGAAGTCTGGGACAGCCTCACCAGCTGTAGGAGTCATTTCAGAGAATCCTCCACTAGGACTGGTTCAGCTTCCTCGGAGAGAAGACACGAACAAGAAAACAAAATTCACTCATAATCTCATTACTCCAAATGTATGTACATACACACTGCAATGTCTCATGGCTGATCATCACAGTATCGGTGATGGTGACGGGATAGGCAGTGACTGGATCGTAGATACCAAGCCAGTGTCTCCTAGACTGGATACGGGACTGAGGAGATACTAGGTTCAGCATACCCATGTCTGTCCTGGACTAATGCTCTTTTTAAAATGTGATAGTTTGTATTGTGTTCTATCTCTGTTATTCTGTGAGTTCATGAGCATGATGTGGGGGAGGGGTGAAGAGCACACACAGTGTCGCAGAGGTCAGAGGACAACGCTACAGTCATTTCCCACCTTGGTGTGGATTCTAGGGGTCCAACTCAGGTCTCAGCTTAGCAGGCTCGGTGACCTGGGAAGCCACCCATCCCTCCAGCCCTCTTCTAGCCATCCTTACCCTGCTTTCTAGAAGACCTCTGATCAACCTTGAAGATAGGAGTGTTTACTTCCTTAGGAC
Organism: Rhabdomys pumilio; assembly: GCA_030674055.1. Lineage (NCBI taxonomy): Eukaryota > Metazoa > Chordata > Mammalia > Rodentia > Muridae > Rhabdomys > Rhabdomys pumilio. The sequence continues at coordinate 9,684,760 of JANHMN010000024.1, read as the reverse complement.
TTTTTTCTCTTGGAGATTGGTCGGGTGTTGTCTTGGGATTTCATATACATTTTTTTGAGTGATACAATCTTAACCCCCCAAATCTCCTTGAACTAGTCTTTCTCTAGAATCTTTTATCTAACCAGTCCCTCAGTAAGAACCCACTGTCAAATTCTCTAGCTCTGACTGGAGTCTTTACTGCTTTTGCAGCCTGTACCTCTGAACCTCAGTGTTCTGTTTTCCTATTCCTGGGTCTCAATCAGCAGCCTCCAGCCTACAGTTTGCTTATTTCCTGACTCCCCTGGGCATAGCTGATGGGTTCTTAGTGCAAATATCAAATCTAAGTTTAGCATATACATTGTGATTATTCTAACCTCCGGCAGACATGATCCACAAAAAATTTCAAGACCAGGTAGTTTGCATCACAGTTTGCATTTAACAAACAAGTTTTTAAAATGAATTTTGAAAATAGTACCTGTAGTGCCACAGAACTTGAGAAGAGAAGCCCAAGCAAAGATATCAAAAACTCACCTCTCTCCCTGACTGCCTCTGTGCTGGGAGCAGGGGAAGGATAGGAAGAGATAATGAAGGAACCAAGCCCTGGGGTGCCTAGTGTCTGCCCTGTAATCATGGTACCCCTGATCACCTCTCAAGGTCTTCTTTCTGCTTTCCAGTCCAAAGAGTGTTATCAGAAGATTGGAGAGATAAACCCCAAGCTGAAGGCACAGGTGAAAGGTGAGAAGGTCCCTGCTGCTAAGAGCTGAATCTGGTTTTCCTTTGTGCTCCACTGGGATGCCCTTTCTACCTGCCTTCTCTGCCCTGGCCTAGGCCAGACACAGCCTTGCCTTTCCTGTGTTAGCAGGCCCACTCTCCTCAGCCTCCCTCTGTGCTCATGTCCAGACTCATTTCCTTCTTCCTTGCCATCTTCCAATATATTTCCAGAATGCCCCAAACTCTGTGTTTAGAGATCTTACATTACTTCTAAACGGTCCCTTCCTAAAGGAATTATTTGAATTAATATCTGAATTATTTTCTTGCTTTATACTTCACATTCTTGAAAGGAAGAAAGGGGGTGGGTAAGGGCAAGAGAGAGATGGAGAAGAGAGGCACCTCTTGTACGTTGCCAATTCTTAGGGTGTTGTTCGTTTTTGCTTTCCCCTGCTTGCTTTACTAGAACACATAAATCAAGTAACTCTTCGAGAAAAAGCAGATCTTCAAGAGAAGGAAGCACAGAAATCTCTGGATTCAGGAAAGAACACAGCAATGACGACCAAAAGTCTCCTGGAAACCCTATCCAAGCCGGGCCAGACGCCATTGTTCTATGCTGGAGGCATTGAGATTCTGACAGAAATGATGACTGACTGTAAGTTAGATACGAGACAGGTCTGAAGAGCAGTGTGAAGGCATGGGGCCCCCGGGGGCTGGCTTCATGAGATGAAGATCCCCTCCCTTCTACAAATGTTGATGGAAAGTCTAATATAGACACCAACCTCCAGCTGCACCCTCTTCAGAGGATGCACTGATTCAATGGTCAGGCGGGAAGCACCACACATGCAACACAAGACACACACAAGGTGTGCTGCTGCTCCATATGTACCTATAGTGCATACTCAAACCACGTGGTGTTTTTATTTATATTTAAATTTATACTCATTATCATATGAATATATTTGAATTATTATTTATATTATGAATATGTATGAATATATTATTTGAGTAATATATGAGTATATTCTTCAAACATATTTATACTCATCAATATAAATATTGACTACATCAGTGAACCTATTCTATAAACTTTTCACACATCTTGCTTACATCCCCACATCCAGTCTGACATCCCGTACCATGCACACACCCTAAGCCATGTAGAAAGAAGAAATTTTTATGATAAACTATAGAAATCATCCCAGCTGCACTTAGCAGCTGCTTGGGACATGAAAATAGTTTCAGAGGAAACATCTCAGTCTCCTAATGAGATCATGCCATTCTGTAACCAGTTCCTGTAAACACTGATGACAGAGATCACACAGCTTTGATTGCCCAGTGACAGGACATCGTCTATACAAATGGATGGAGCCCCTAGTCCCTCTTCAATATAGAACAGAGGCAGCCCAGATGCTCCCCCGCCCCCACCAGCAGCTTCTTAGGAACTGTAAGTTCTACTCCAGAGCCCGGAAACAGCTTCAAAATATAGAGTCAGATGGCTTCCCAGTTCTTTCCAGAGATTAAACAGCTCCCTAAACACTTGAGTAATGAATTGAAATGCCAACATTTTCTAAGCAGTCCCTCTGAGTGACTGATGACAATTACGTTTCTCTGAGTGTGCAAGTCCAGCCTTTTCCACTGGGATCTCGTGATGGGCCTGGCTATGCTGCAGCTGGATGCCAACCTGGTGGGTAAGGAACCTGACTTAGCTCTTGTGGCTTTGTTTCAGGCACAGAGCGAACATTGTTCAGAACATATGGTGGATTCCGCACCATCAGTGACCATGAGGTCATTAAAAGGTAGGAATCTCTGGAAAGAGTCAGATGTCAAGAAAGATATTGTATGAAAGCAGATATTGACCCTACAGGCAGGGCCTTACTCTGTGTCCTTGCTCCTCGGGCCACTGGGTGACCCCTGAAACAGCACATGTAAGCTCAGCGCTCTTTGCATCATGTTGCAGCTGATAGGGTGAGCCTGTCCCACAGGCCCTCTCTTGTGCTTCTCAGTGAGACAAGCACAGGTCCTACTGGTTTCCCACCAGACTCTATAAGAGTCTCCTTTGTTCCTTTTATCATTTGGGAATGTACTGGTCATTTAAGGAAGCAGAAGCAGCTGGTCCTGCCTGATTCCATTTAGAATTTAATCTAAAACTACCCGGTAGGAGGTGAGGCACTGAGTTTATTCTATATTGTGCTGAGATGGTCCAGGAGGCTTAGGATCCTAACGTGGGTTGGATGTTGGTATGTTCACTCATCACCGACAGCCCCTAGCTGTCCACCCTCCTTTATGTATCCATCCCTGCCTTTTCGATCCTTGGCTGTTGACCTGGAACTTTGGAGTCAATGATGGACAGCCCCTTGGTTCTGGCGGCCTGTGGATACGTGTAGCTGCCTGCAGCCATGATCACTGGGTTCTCCTGAGACAAAGCCTAGGAATTAACGAGAAGGAGGGCGAGAGAAACGTGGGGCCAAGACAAAGTATTCTGATCAAGGCCCGAAGTTTAATAATTTGCTTTCACATATAAAGAGGAAGCCCCGCTCCCCAGAGTCTCTTCTCTGTTCAGCCCGGGGGCTAGGTGAGGAGATAGTAGTCTGGAAGGTGTCAAGGCTAGCTCCGCAGGCAGTCCATTCTTCCTAGCTCCATCGCAGACCAAAGGGGCCAAGACTGGCAAGGCAATGCCTCCTTCTAGGTCCTACTGTTGTTTGGTCTATTGTGGTAAATAACAGGCCTGCTCATGCCTGGGGGAATGGCACAGATATGCCTTTTTTCTCGAGAGGGAAGGTCTCACTATGTAGTCCTGGATGGCCACTCTTTCTCTATGCAGACCACACTGGTCTTGAACCCACAGAGATCCACCTGTCTCCAGCTAAGTATGAGCAATTAAAGGTGTGTGCCACCAAGTTCAGCTTGGATGTGTGTGCATTAAGAAAAAAAATTCTCTTAAATCTTCCTTTGGTGAATCTGGGAGTAGACCAGAGTGAAAAGAAAGCAAAATGATTCCCAGGCTCTCCATTCCTCTTCCTGTCTTCTTCAGGTGCCTCTGCTTAGCAGGGAAAGATGCAGTCGAGGAAGTTCTCTGCGTATCTGTTCTAAAACTCTGGCAAGAAGTATGCGTCGACAACGGTAGGCCTGGGACTAACAATCACCCTTGATTGTTAGTTGTGTGCCACAGAACTGAGAGCTGCATGGTTGTGGTCCAGCATGGTAGTTCTCCCCAAAAAATCAGGACCAGAAGTATTGGTGTCTACACTTTCTTGCCTTTTTCTTCCAAAAAGTACATGAATCAAAAGCAAGTTCTGTATTGAGTTCATTCCCCGGCCCCCACCTCTTCCTGTCTCTCCTCCTTCTCATTGCTCTCCTCCCCTCCCTCCCTCCTCTGACTCAGACACTGGGGTGGAGGGTGGGCAAGATCACTGTCAGCTTAACGAGTGCCTGCCCCCAGGGCCTCTGCCTGCTCTGCAGACTCATGACTTCTGCTCATGCCAAGAGCAATGGGGATGGATAGTTTCCTTTCTTGTTTGCCGGAAGATACTTGGTTTTGCTGACCATAGCAGCCTTGAAGCACCTGGAGATATATGACTACCAGTCAACCTTGTTGGACACTGATGAGCATCTGTCACTGAAATAGGAAAAGGCCAGAGGGATTTTATTTTGTCAACTCTTACCTTTCTTCATACAGCATCCTCCAGAGTTTATTAAGTCCTTGCACAATTTTTCTTAGTCACCTTTATGGCTTCTGTATATATCAAGATTTTAGGTTATTTCCTTCATCTCTAAAAAAAAAAAAAATGTTTCACAGGAATAGGGTTGATCTTGAGATGGGAAACACTAGAAATGAAGACAGTGACAGGGTGGAGGCTGTAAATAGTGTGAGCGTGCACCAGTCTGGCAGAGAATGAGGAAGCAAGCTCCATTCTTTTAGTAGGTTGAAGGACTGAGAGCTTACGGTAGGCTGTAGAACACTAGCCTATCAGGAAGTCCAGCTGCTGAAAGTGATCAGTAGGTAAAGCCAAGCACCAATGTTTGATTCTCAGAACCTGAATTAACAACAACAGAAAAACCCAAAACAGGTGTGGTGTCATGCTAGGAATGTGGAGACAGGTAGATCGCCAGAGCTCTAAGGTCAGCCAGACTGGCCTATTCAGTGACTTCCAGGCCAGTGAGACCCATAAAAAAGAGAGAAAAAAGAGGAGAGAGGAGAGGAGAGGAGAGGAGAGGAGAGGAGAGGAGAGGAGAGGAGAGGAGAGGAAGAGAGGGGGAGAGACAGACTGACAAAGAGAGAAGAAAAGAGGGGGAGGGGAGGGAAAGGGAGAAGAGGGGATGAGAGGAGAGGAAAGGAGAGAAGATTTAAATGATGCCTAGGAATGACATGTGAAGTGTCCTCTGGCTTACATTACACACACACACACACACACACACACACACACACACACTCAATCCAAAACAAAACAAAACAAAATGAATTATCAAAGTCCCTTGCTCAGGGGTGTGTGTTTACCAAGATTCCTGAATGGAGATGAGGAAGACTGTATTTTCTCTCTGTGATTCAGATATAATAGCACAGACACTTTTGTTTTTGTAACCCTTGGAGTTATGTTGTTTTAATATCTAAAAAATATATATTTTCACCTGGGGTTTGCATATGATATGACCCAAGCTCATGGAATCTTGACATACCTAACTCAGTAAACACAAAGCCATTTTTAAAGAAGACAGAGAATATGAAAAAGCAGAAACATGAGAATACATCAATGGTATATTGTTGTTCAGGGAGAGAAGTCAGTTCCAGCCCACCCACAGTGACACACCTCCTCCAACAAGGTCACACCTCCCAATCCTTCCCAAACAGTTCTACCAACTGGGGACCAAGCATTCAAATATATTAGCAACTGGGGGCACTTGCATTCACACCCACATCTTGGGAATCATTACCTCCCCCAAATCAAAGCAACCAAAGCTTTAACACAGGAACCTTTGAGTATTATTTCAGAGTCAAATGATGACACCGTCCCTCCAATGTGCTCTGCTGCATTTCATTACTTATCCTCATACCCCTGCCCATGTTCTGTCCGCACCTACATGCCTGCTCAGAACACAAAGCAGGCAAAATTCAAGGTCATTGGTTTTCAATGTTAGTACTCTGGAAAGAGTTCACCATTGAGCACAGGAAACACTGCTCACATGATATCGTAGTTTCTTTGGAAGAAGACAAATGGTTGCTCGGGTCAGTGTCTGGAGATGCTCTGGTGTCTGGTTAAGCCAAGAGCTTTTTCTTTATCCCATCCCATGTTCCGCCACTGAGAATGGTTTTGTAATAATGATAACAGTGTAGCTAATCTACAAGAGCCAGTCTCTGTCTAGCACCATCAGGCAATAGCTGATGAAAATCCTCCTAGAAACTCTTAACAAGTGGGTCATTGCAATCATCTCACTGATGAGGAAGCTGAGGACCTCAGAAGTTAGTTATCAGCAAAGGTCTTCACTCTTGCTCATTCAGACACAGAAGGTTGGCCACAGAGACCAGTTCTTATGGGTAGCATCATCCTGCATGGCGAATGTGTTAAGAGCCAGCCTCTCTTTAGGGTAGTGGGCAACAGAACTGACTTAAATGCCATCATGGTGCCTCGAGGCCACTAACACCTGTGTTCTGCAGAGGAGAACCAGCGACTGCTTGTGACCCACCCCGATATGGCCAGGCTGCTGCCTTCCTTCATGACTTCCAGAATCCTGGTGATTCAGCAGCAGAGCCTGGCCCTACTGCTGCTGCTCACCCAGACAGAGAATGGCCGGAACCAAGTGATCAAGCACCTTGACATGACCCGGTAAGCCTTTGTGGGTGGGATCTTCCTTATGACCCTGAGGTCACCACAAAGTAGACAAGGTCGAGCTGCCCATCACCCCTCCCGTCTCTGGTGTCTAGTTGCCATCAGATTGTCATGAGCCTTCACGAGAGACAACAACAGAAAGAACCTTTGAAGGGAGCCCTATCAGGAAGGTCCTCAGACCAGCTCCTGGCTGAGCTCAGAACCATGCCCAGGTTCGGTTCTACACAAATAGAGACCCTTGAACCTGCCCAAGGCAGCGTTTCAGTAGGCAGACAGAGAGCCCAGTCTAGAAATGGACCACAGCAGACAGAGAGTCCAGTCTTGAAATGGACCACAGCAGACAGAGAGCCCAGCCTAGAAGTGGACCACAGCAG